>CM070537.1:40946801-41162884 GCA_036346415.1 Raddia guianensis
GCGCGAGTGGAAAATAGCAGCGGAAGATGTATAGGAGGCAAAAATTTGAACCCGAGATAGTGCATGAAAGCTAGCCGCATTAGCCGCGTAAGGCACAAGCGCGTGTGATTTCACAGGAGAAAAGTCAGGCGCAAGCAAAAAAATAGAGGAAAACATAGAGAGGCATGGATTCGAAACGGGTACACAGTGCATGAGAGGTAGCTCAGCTAGCAAGCTGCAAATTGCAGTATGAACCCTTTTATATGTTAAGTTTGGACGGATGGTTGGATTTTGTGCTATTTGGTCATTTGGCATGGCGGGTGACGTGGCCTCTCGGCGATTCAGGGCGGCTGCGGCCTTTGAAGATAACGTGGCCTAACAAGTAAACAACTGGTTAGGCCCTTTTAACATAGAATTGTTATTTTATTTTTTATTCCAATTATTTCTTATTTTATTTTGAAATTATTTTTAATAACTAATTTTTTTTATGGCCAATTATCAAGATATTACGGCTCCATCTTATAAATTTTTTTTCAAAGTTTTTTTTGTTCACCACAAAAGCTAGAATGAGAGAAAAGAATGAATTATTTTTTAAAAAAAGAATGGCAAATTTTTGTAAAAAAATGGCTAAATTGTTTTATAGACATCTGCATGAAATTATGGTTTTGTATTTTTTTAACTATAGTTGTATTTTTTAAAACTTTTTTTGTATTCCTTCTTTTTTTTAAATTCATTTCATATAATTTTATATTTTTAATACTAAAATTCATGTATGGACCCTTATCATGATTTTTTGTTGCATTGTTGATCTGTTTTAGATTTTTTTCGTTGTACGTTCTTTGCGCAGGCATGTTTCTATTTTCCGAGCTTTCAATATTTCGATTTTTTGTGACCTAAAAAAAAGAAATTGAAAATTGAGGAAGTTTAATTTTAAACCTAAAATAAAAAAAGTAACTTTGTATGTATGTTCTTTTTTACATGCTTATATTTTTTGAAGCTTTTTATCTATATTATTTATTAATTCATTTCACTGAATTTAAAACTTCTAATACCTAAATTCATTTATGTACCCCATCATGAATTTTGGTTGAATTTTTTATTTGTTCTGGATTTTTCCCCTGCACGTTCTTTGCGCCGATATGGTTTCAATTTTTTTTCATTTTTTTATTTTTTTTGTGAGCTGCAAAAAAAATGGAAAATACGGGGAAAGAAAATTCTAGATTTAAGATAAAAATAACTTTGCATGTATGTTCTTTCTTGCATTGTTCTATTTTTTATTTTTGTGAGCTGCAAAAAAATGGAAAATACGGGGAAAGAAAATTTTAGATTTAAGATAAAAAATAACTTTGCATGTAAGTTCTTTCTTGCATGGTTCTATTTTTGAAGTGTCTGACTGTGGAGAGACAAGCACGCACGTAGTGTGGAGAGAGAAGGCGCGTGGGCTTGAAAAATTGGAGAAAACGGGAGCGAGAGCGGGATTCTAACCGCCGACCCAATGATCAACTGCTAGTTCTGATAACCAACTGGCCGAAGCATCCACCTCGTTATTTGGCTGCCGCAAAAAAATATTTTATATATAGTTTTATATGGACGTCTAGATCTCTGAATGAATGGCCAAGATTCCGCGCGACGTGGGTCGCAAAAAAAAAAGGGCGACGTGGCCTAACGAGCATTTACTTTATATATAGTTTTATATGGACGTCCAGATCTTGCAAAGCATGGCCATTCTGCCTGAACGAACGGCCAAGATTCCGCGCGACGTGGCTCTCGCAAAAAAAAAAGGCGACGTGGCCTAACGAGCATTTACTTTATATATAGTTTTATATGGACGTCCAGATCTTGCAAAGCGTGGCCATTCTGCCTGAACGAACGGCCAAGATTCCGCGCAACGTGGCTCTCGCAAAAAAAAAAAGGGCGACGTGGCCTAACGAGCATCCGACTGGTCAGGGCTATTGTAATATAGAACTAGCATGATGACCCGCGCATTTGCGCGGCTAAATTACTTAGTTTGTATGTAGATTTGGAGCCATCTATTTAAAGTTACTAAAACTATATTTGAAATCTACACCTTAATTCTATAAAATTATATTTTTTTACTTTGATAATACAAAAACTTTCAATTTCTTAGAGCATGGCGGCCATGCAACATCCCGAAAATATAAAAATTAGAAATATTAAATCAATAGATTATATTTTATATTAGATTTGGCAACCAAGCTTAAGAACATGTATTTTTTCTTTACAACTTTTCCTTGATTAGATACAGAATAACAAAGTATGCACAGGCATTTGTAAATTTATGTTTTCTTATTGTAGTCTCTATTGGATGCTATAAAACTTCTAATCATGAAGCGTTTTGATTTGCACCATTGTAAGTTGTCTCCATCTAATACTTTTGTTCCTCAATAATAGATGTCTCCTTAGTCTTCTGATATATACAACAATGTGTCCATCCAAGTTAGTCATCTACTATTCGGGTTTCTAATCATGCAGTGTTTTGATTTCCATAATTGCATAACCATGCCTTATTTTGATCTATAGCAGCAAGTAGATGTCTCCTTCTAAATTTTTAGTATGCAACAATCAGACCGTCAACAACTCCTTGCCATCAACAATTTTCCTACCATTTGAGTTGTAATCTTCAAACGCTTTGATATGTATGCAACATGTAGATGTTTGCTTTGCAGGCTTTTGAATGCTATCTTCTCCTCGTGCCTCTCTCTAGGTTCTAATTTCCATTATGTTTTGATTTGTAGCCATGCGTACTCATTTTCTTTACAGCGTGCCTAATGTTTTCTTCTCATGACCTTAGATTCATCTACTCTCTCTATATTTTAATATTAAAATCATTTCAATTAGGAGTAGCACATAGACATCGCCTTCTAGAATTTTGACCTAACATATATAGAGATGTCTCATCCCACTTAGGATTTTAAATCGACGACAATCTTATGTGTCCATCCAAGTTAGTCATCTACTATTCGGGTTTCTAATCATGCAGTGTTTTGATTTCCATAATTGCATAACCATGCCTTATTTTGATCTATAGCAGCACGTAAATGTCTCCTTCTAAATTTTTACTATGCAACAATCAGACCGTCGACAACTCCTTGCCATCAACAATTTTCCTAACATTTGAGTTGTAATCTTCAAACGCTTTGATATGTATGCAACATGTAGATGTTTGCTTTGCAGGCTTTTGAATGCTATCTTCTCCTCGTGCCTCTCTCTAGGTTCTAATTTCCATGATGTTTTGATTTGTAGCCATGCGTAGTCATTTTCTTTACAGCGTGCCTAATGTTTTCTCCTCATGACCTTAGATTCATCTACTCTCTCTATATTTTAATATTAAAATCATTTCAATTCGGAGTAGCACATAGACATCGCCTTCTAGAATTTTGACCTAACATATATATAGATGTTTCATCCCATCCTTAGGATTTTAAATCGACGATAATCTTTTAACATTGAAAGCCATGCATGTTTATTTGGCATTTAGCTACATTCGTACACCTCAAAAAATATTTGTGTATACATCATACATGCCGGCCGAGAGCTTTAGTGAAAAAGGGAAAAAGATAAATACATAAAAACTAATATCTCATATACAATTGATATTAGGATGCAATACAACAAATAACTTTATAGTTGATGGCAAGAGGACATACAATTTGTTCATGCAAGGAAGAAACATAGTACGATTGGTATGTCAGTTGGACTGCGTGGCAACCGGATTGAATTTCAATGTTTTTTCTATTTTATTATTGTAGTCAACGTAAACTCTCCTTTAAAAATCTAGGCAATTATAATTTAGACTCAAGATGATTAATAGTTTATATTTTTATATTAACAACTATTTTATTGTAGCCAACATGAACTTTTAAAATCTACACCAATATAATTTGGCTCACGGAGTAGATCTTTTTTTTATAAGTTGACTTATCATAGTTGATTTAGTTAATATTGTCGGTGTAATAAATACCGGGGTACAAAGAGTCCTGAGAAGGCCAAGAGGGCCCCACGCGTCAGGCGGGCGAGCAAGGCCCCAGCGCGTGGGCGAGCCCCTCGGGAGGCCAAGAGGGCCCCACGCGTCAGGCGGGCGATCAGGCCCCAGCGCGTGGACAAGCCCCTCAGGAGGCCGAGAGGGCCCCATGCGCCAGGCGGGTGCGTGGGCGAGCCCCCTCTGAAGACGAGGCGAGGGCCCCACGCGCCAGGCGGGTGTGTGGGCGAGCCCCCTCTCAAGACGAGGCGAGGGCCCCACGCGCCAGGCGGGTGCGTGGGCGAGCCCCCTCTGAAGACCAGGCGAGGGTCTCACACATCAGGTGGGGCCTGCGTGGCAGGGAGTGTTGCAGAAGGAGTCTTCAGGACGAAAGCTCCCCCTGCTGCGAAGGACGAAGAGCATTTAATGAGACATCACGCGCGGATGGACAGCTGAAGAAATGATTACCTTCTGATGACCCTGCGGTCTCGAAAGCGGTACCGCCACACTGTGGCGCAGAAGAATTGACCGCAGAGAGAAGGTTTGCTTGAGGAGGCCGCCGCGTCAGAAGAGCGGCGGGGCCCCACCCGCAGACTCACCGGTGTGATCAGGCGGATCGAGGCCACTTGCGGCACGCGAGAGGCGCTGCTGGCGGGCGCGGGCAGCTGCATGTTTTCGTCTCTTTCGTCGTGTCTTGTCGATTATCTTGAGTATCAGATCGCCTACCCTCGGCTCTCTCCACCAGTTCAAAGCTTGTATAAAAGGGGAGGAGAGAGAGGGGAAGGGGCACGTTAGGTGCAGAGGTTGCACAAGCATAGATTCCAAGCACACGCAGTTCACGAGCACCCTGTAAACACATTCCCATTCAACCACAATCGAGAAAAGAGCTAAGGCTCGGCAGAGTAGGACTATTACCCGCGAGGGGTCCGAACACAGGTAAATCTGAAGTCGCTCCTTGTTGTGCCCGACGCCAAATCGAACCGAGCTTGATCGAGTTGGCTAGCGAGACTAAAAATCTGACTAGGGGTGTGATCCGCATGGTTGAGCGGTGAACACGCCGTCGATGGCGCGCCTGTGGGGAGCGCTAGCATCGGTTCAAGCTCTCGACCCTTCTTTAGGCGGCGATGGCGGAGCGGCGATCGCGATGGAGCAGAAGCGGCCGCTAGAGCCGCGCCACGAGTCGGCCGCGGAGATGGTGGTGGATCACCCGAGCGATAGCCGCCCGTCTAGGGTCGGAACCTGGCGGAAAGCGGCCGCCCGCTGCTAAGCGGCGCGGCGCTTGGAGGAGTGCACTCGGCACAAAACCTCCATGCGGCGTGGCCTTTTTGGAGAACCCACCGTTCCGGTGACTCGGACTCCGGCGGCACCGTGGTTGGCCAACTTGGCCCGATCGTCGATGCCGCCCGGCGGTGGTGCAAGTTTCGGGGCGTGGGAGCCGGTGTTTCCGCTTCCTCCGTTCTTTGTTGCCCTCGTGACTCTCGCAGATCTCTGGTGAGGCGGGGCCAAAACGACAAGAGCGCGCGACCCTCACGGGGCTCGGCCGGGCGGCGTGGTGGCGTGATCTCCGGTCCCATCTAGAGGACCGCCACTTGTCAGATGGAGAAGACCGCGTGACAAGCTCCGCAGGGCCGCGACCGAAGGCAGCGTGACCACTGCTGTCATTGCCGCACGCGGGACTAGCAAGAGGGCTCGCAGAGCTGCCCGCCGGTGAGGTGGCGCTTCTTGGCGCCGCCTAGGCGACGGGCGGCGGAGCGAGGACGCGCCGAGAGCAGGAGGCTCCGGCGTCGGTGCCGCGCTTTTCTAAGGAGCTGCGCCGCGTCCAATGGCCGGAACTGTTTCGTCCGGCCCCCATCGAAAAGTATGACGGCTCCACCAATCCTCAACCTCCTGTCCGCCCGGGTCGCCACGGCGCTCTAGATCCAGCAGCGGGAGCTTCGTCCAACACTCCCGTTCTTCGGCATCGCGCCGGGGGCTGAGTCCGTCCCGCTGGGGCGCGTCAGTCTCCCGGTGACGTTTGGAGGCTCCGACAACTTCCGCACCGAGATGCTCGAGTTCGAGGTGGCGGACTTCGACCTCCCCTACAACGCCATACTAGGTCGGCCGGCGCTGACCAAGTTCATGGCGGTTTGCCACTATGCGTACATGGTGGTGAAGATCCCGGGGCCAGCTGGCCCCATCGTTTTGAAAGTGGACCGCCCGGAGGCGCTCCGCTGCGACAAGGACGCTCTCGCTTTGGCGGGGGCGATCGGTGCCCAGAAGGCCGAGGCTTCGACTTTGGGAGCTCCTCCGGCGAAGACCCGTGCCTCCCCCGGTTCGTCCGCGGAGGTTAAGGCGGTCTCCCTGAGCGGAGGTGGGCGCCTCTCTCAGCGCCAAATAGGAAGGCGCGCTCGTCTCCTTCCTCCAGTCTAACGCTGACGTGTTTGCGTGGCAACCGTCCGACATGGTGGGGTCCCCTGTGGAGGTGATTGAGCACAAATTGGCGGCGTTCCCGGCGCGACCGGTCATGCGAAGGTCGGAAGCGATCGATGGAGCGCCGAGAAGTTATCCGCCAGAGGTGGACAAGCTCTTAAGGCGAAGTCGTCCCGATGTCGCCCATCCGGTGGCTCGCGAACCCGTCCTCGTCAAGAAATCCAGCGGTATTTGGAGGATGTGTGGACTTCACCGACCTCAACAAAGGCGTGTTCGAAGGATCCGTACCCGCCCGCATCGATCTCATCGTCGACTCAACAATGGGTGCGGCAACATGCTACGGATGCGTACTCGGGTACCACCAGTTAGCATGGTCAAGAAGATGAAGACAAGGCGCCTTTGTGGCGCCCATGGGCGTCTCGCTATACTCTAAGGATGGCGTTGGATCGAAGAATCGGGCCCAACTTATCGAGGGCCATGCATATCGCTCACCGCCCCAAATAGGGCAAAACCTGGAGGTGTATGTCGATGATCAGGTGGTGAAGTCCAAGAAGGAGGAGGAGCTGATCGGCGACCTGGAAGAAACCTTCACCAACCCGAGGAAGTCGCACCAAGCTTAATCCAGAGAATGCGTGTTCGCCGTTCCGTCAGACAAACCGCTGGGATTCCTCGTCTCCGTGAAGTTGAGGCGAACCCCGACAAGATCGCAGCGATCGAGAACATGAAGCCCCGACGCGACTTGGCGGATCACGGTGCTTGGTGGGTGCTTGACTTCCTTGGGCGCTTTATAGCTCGCTGGGGATAAAGTCTCCCACCGCTCAATCTCCTAAAGAAGACCAACCAGTTCGAGTGGGACGGCGGAGGCGCAGGAGGCGTTCGACGGTCTCAAGAAGTATCTCACTTCCCGCCCGGTTGGTCGCCCTGGACCCGGCGAGCCGCTGATCCTCTCGTCATGGCGAACCCCAGTGGTCGGTCGCGGTCTTGGTAGCGTAAAAGGAAGGAGTTCAACGCCCATCTACTACGTCGACAAGGTCCTCCACGACGCTGAAACAAGGTATTCACAGCACCAGAAGATGCTCTACGCCGTCTTGTGGCGCCCGAAGCTGCGTCATTACTTCCAAGGGCGAAATCACGGTCTTGACCAAGTATCCCTTGCGGAGATCCTTTTCAACCGCGAGGCGACGGGTCGACGCTCGCCAAGTGGCCATGGGTGGCAGAATTCGATCTCAAGTTCGCTCCCGAACGGCCATCAAAGGTCAAGCTCTGGCGGAGTTCGCCAATGAATGGACTCCGGCGGACACGAAGAGCGAGCACCCGGCACCCTCGCCGTGGACTCTCTTCTTGACGGCTCGTTCCATTGGAGGGGGTCAAAGTGGCGTCGTCTGGTGTCTCCCATCGGCGATGTCGTCCGGCACCTAGTGGTCTTGGACTTCGCGCCACCAACAACGTCGCGAATATGAAGGCCTTTCGCCGGACTCGGGGTGGCCGACCCTTGGCATCCGGCGGCTACAAGTAAAAGCGACTCTCTCCGGTCATCAACCAGCGAGGAAGGATTTCTCTGCCGGATCCCGTCATGGCGGCCTACTCGGCGAGAGTGCGCCGGTTGGGAGCGCGCCGAGGGTTTGGGCTTGCACGCCCTCGCCGCGACAACTACATGGCGGATGAACTGTCCCCTGCATTGCCTCGTCGAGGGCACTGTTCGGTGAGGTCTTTGAAGAAAGACTTACACGGCCGTCGTCGCAGCCCCAATCTGGCGGGGCGGCGCTTTCCGACGCAGCCCCACCTGCGAGGAGACGCCACCGATCTGCTGCCGCTCCTCGGTTGGAGGAGGAAGCGAAGAACCGCCGAGGCGGTTGAGGCGGAAATGCCAAAGCCGAGCGAGTACGTCGGCGACAATGTATAGAACGTCGTCACACTCGTGCACGGAAGGTCGATGGATGGATCCGATCCTAGCCTACTGCGGGATGGAGTGATCCCACGGCGACGCTCGGCTAAGAAGATAGCGCGCAAGGCCAAGCGCCATACGGTAGGTGGGGACCAGATCGCTGAGCGCAAGCGGAGTTCTCTTGAAGTGCATCACTTGGGAAGCGGGGAGTGAAATTCTCTCTGAGATCCATGGAGGCATGTGCGGGAGCCATTCGGGGAGCCGGGCGTTGGTTGGGAAAGCTTTCCGCCACGGCTTCTATTGGCCTACTGCCCTCCAGGATGCCTTCGAGGTGGTGAGGAGATGAAGCGTGCCAATTTCATGCTAAGCAGATCCACCGACCGCCCAGCGCCGCAAACCATTCCGCTCTCTGGCCGTTCGCGATGCAGAAATTTGGATATTCGGGCCCGTTTCGCGAACAACCGGAGGTTATACTCATCGTTCGCCGCCATCGACAAGTTCACTAAGTGGGTTGAAGCCTCGCCGGTCCGGCGATTACATCCGCAGCTGCTATCAAGTTTATGAAGAGCATCTTCGTCCGGTTCGTGTCGCCAATGAATCATCATCGACAACGGCGCCGGTTCAAAAGCGCGATTTCCAAGATGGTGCGAAGAGTTGGGTACCAAGGCGTGCTTTGCCTCCGTTCTGCGCACCAAGAGCAATGGGCAAGTGGAGCGGCGAACGCGAAATCTTGAAAGGGCTCAAGACAAGGGCGTTCGATCGCCTGGAGAAGTGTGGCAAGCGCTGGGCTGAAGAAGTCCCCACTGTGTTGTGGGCGCTGCGGACAACTCCTAACAGAGCCACCGGCGAGACCCCTTTCTTTCTGGTGTATGGCTCTGAGGCGGTGCTCCCATCAGAGCTCGCCTTCGGCTCCCCAAGGGCGGCGGCGTTCAGTGAAGACAAAGACCCTGACCAGCGTCAGGACGAAGTGAATCTCCTAGAGGAGATCCGAGACAGGGCGGCGATCCGGGCCGCCAAGTACCAGCAGGCGCTGCGCCGTTATCAAGCATGGCGGGTGTGTGTGAGCACACTGGCAGTGGGCGATCTCGTTCTGCGCAAAATCCAAGCGCAGGCGGGGCGCAACAAACTGTCTCCCCTGTGGGAGGGCCCCTTCAAGGTGGTCTCAGTCTCCCGCCCAGGCTCAGTCAGGCTCGCATTCGAGGATGGTCGCGAATTGGCGAACACTTGGAACGTCGAGCAGCTGAGGAAGTTCTACCCGTAGGTAGCAGTTCCAAAAGCCTTTTTTTGGCCTTCCTTTGGAGCCGAGCGGCGAGGTCTTCTTCCTTCACCGCTCGCCTCGGGGGTTGCATTGTACAAAGCCATCTTCAATAAGAGATAAGTTCTGTCTCCTTGTGGGCATCTGTTTCTTTTTTCGCCTCAAGTCTGTTAGAAAGCATTCTGTTGAAAGCTGGTAGCGAAAAAGTACTTAAGGCAGATGGCCCCTTAGTTACAAGGACGAACGCCTACGACTTGCGGTTGGGCGAGGCGAAGCGGACGGAAGGCGGGTTCTAACCCGGTGTGTCGGCTCGGTCTAGGCAATGCGCCAACAAAGAAGACCGGCGACTAGACCACTTCCGAAGCTAAGTGCTCGCCACGCGACGTCTAGGGTCGGTTCAAAGAGGCCATAAGGGTTGAAGTAACCGGATGCACGAGGAAAAGCGCCACTTTCAGTAAAGCTCGTCTAAAGCTTTTTGGCGATCGGTGCTTAGCCTTAAAAGGTCTGTTAGAAAGCATTCACGAAAGTCGGTAGCGAAAGTACTTATGGTGATGGCCCTTAGTTGCAAAGGCAACGCTTATAACTTCTGTTGGTGCGAGGCGGCGGCGGCGGAAAGCGGGTTATAGCCCGGTGTGTCGGCTCGGTCTAGGCAATGCGCCAACAGCGGCACCGGCGACTAGACCACTTCCGGAAGCTAAGCGCTCACCACGTAATGTTTAAGTCGGGTTGCGAGAGGCCATAAGGGTTGAAGTAACCATATGCCTAAGGAAACAGCGCTCACTTGCGGCAGAACGTTCAGTCTAAAGCCTTTGGCGGTCAGATGCCCCAGTTCAATTTCGCAAGTTAAAATTGTGCAAAGTTCAAGTGAGACTCACAACAAAAGAGCAAAAGTTTGTTTGCATTGATAGGCAACATTTACAAGGTAAAATAGACAGGGGAGTTTCGCTACTCCTCCTCGTCTTAAATCTTCATTGGGCGGCGCCGCCCATCATGGATCTGTGGCCGCGGCGGTGTCAACCCCTACCGCCGATCCGTCCGGTCGGCGCCAAGGCTCCCGATGGCGGCGTTGAGATCAAAAGCGGCATCTCGAGCAAGACAGTTGCCCAAGATGAACCGCGCTGCTTCAAGAGCGCCTTGGCAACCGTCTTCGATCGCCGCGTCCGCAGCGCCACCGGAAGACCGCGCAGGCTTGGCGGCTCGTCCCACGGCGCCCAACAGATCGCGCAGCCGTCTCCTCAATGAGAATACAAAATAACGCCAGATGGATGCAGGCGCCCCGAAACCGTGGTAAGCGGTCGCGGCATGTCGGCGAGGGTTGGGAGGCGCCAAGTGTTCAGCGAGGTCTTCGATCTGCTTGGCGGCGAGGCGGCGGCTGCCGCAGGCTGCCGTAGCCTCGCGGTCATCGCCTCTTCGCGGCGGTTTCTTGGCCAAGGCCCGCCGCGGCTTCGCCGGCGGATCACTCCGCCAAAACAAGGGCTTCTCCCGTTGCCCAGTGCGCGGAGAGGTGCGGCGCCTCGAAGCGCCTACGTCGGCGGTCACGGCCGAGATGGCGGCGGCACTCGCGACGCGGTGGCTGAGGGTTCTCCGCCGCGGCGCGGCGAACTCTCGCCGCCACAGCGACCTCCGTCGATGGAGCGGCGGGCAGGCTGGGGCAGCAAGTCGCGCGAGCGGAGCTCGTTGCCTAGCGTCCGCCTGTTCCAAGAAGGGCAAGCAGGGTCGTATATATCTGGCGTGTAGCATACTAACCCTAGTGCGAAGTGTGCGAAGCGCAGGAAAGCCAACTGAAGCGGTGCGCCTGAAGCGAAGTCGAAGGGGAGCTCAAGTCGCTGATGCGGAGGCGGTGGTGGCGCTGTCGCGTCACCGCCATCGGCAGCGTATGGCGCGAGTGGTGCCGGTCAGAAGCGCCGCGAGGAGCGTCGGCGTGGAAGGAGCGGAAGAAACTGGCGCAGCGGCGCCAGTTCGAAGAGTCGCCAGCGCTCGCCCGTGGCGAGCGGCGGCGAGCAGCAGGCCCCAGCTGGGGGCAGCGGTGGCGGCAGCTTCAGATCGAGGGGCGAGCCCTCTTTGGGCTCGTCTCTCCTCCTCTTGTCGCCGCCCTGGCGAGGATGACTGGCGCTTCCGGAAGCCGGTCGAGTCGGCCGCCACGGCAGAGGTAGCGGCGGCGCGGAGGTTGGGCGGTCGCCGGAGGCGGATCGCGGATCTGTGGTGGCCCCCGTGCCACTTGGACCGCAGGGCCAGAAACCTCCATGGGGGGCAGCGCACGCAAGTGTGGTTGCGCTCCCGTGGATCCCAGTCGCAGAGGGGGAGGATGCCTGCAGGCAGCGAAGTGTCGCTGGTTAGTGGGGCCAATAGTCCCGCCAGCCAGTCCTGGAGCACGTCGTCCGGCACGTTCCCTGCGGCTGGGCGAACAAGAAAGGAAGCCGTAAGGTCGGCAAGCAAAAAGATTCCAAGAAAGACAAGAGACCCAAAAGACTAAAAAAGTACTCACCGCCGAGGGCGACGCGGACTCCATCGTTGTCGCCATAGTACATCCAGGCGGGGCGAGTCCTCATGCGGAGCGGGCAGAGTCGGCGCCGCAAAAAATCCGCCGCGACGAGGGTTCCGGTGAGCCCGCGGCGGCGAAGATCGACGATGCGCGCCAGCATCAACCCCAGCTCCGCTGAATCGTCGGGCGAAGCTCCCCAGTTGGCGGTGGGCTCCGCGGGACCTTCAGGAAGAGAAAGATCGTCGCGCTACCGGAGTCCTCCACGCATGACCATTGTCGGTGCTAGTCCTTCCAGTTGGACTTGGACGCGACAGGGATGAAGGCGGCGGTTTCGCGGAGCGTGAAGTAGCAGCTCCCGAAGGCCCCGCACGGGCGCGGCCTCGCGTGTAGCATGAAGAGACGGCGTCAGAGCGGGAGGCTTGGCATCGTCCCCACGAACATCTCGCAGAGGTGGACGAAGATGGCCAGCGCAATGATGGAGTTGGGGGGAAGGTGCACCGCCTGGATCTCGTAGAAGGCGAGCACCCCCAAGAAAATTCAGAGTACGGCGGGATGAGCCCCGCCAGCGCCGCCCAAACGAAGGTGATGATCTCCTCGTCGCGAGGGCTCGGCGCCATGGTGCCGGGCGAAAGGCGGCGGTTGGCGCACGAACACTTGAAGCCGCCTCACCGAGTCTTCGCGGCGGCGGAGGTGGGAAAACCTGTCCCGAGCGGCGGCGCGCTTCACGGCGATCCTTGCTGCGTTTGGCGCCATTGGAAAGCGATGGAGAAGTTGGCGAAGAGAAAGAAGGCTACGTGGTGGCGGCGAAGGAGGCAATTGGCGGCTTGTGAAGACTTAGCGTCGCGGAAGGATTGACCGCGCTACCGAGAGAAGTATTTATAGGCGTGGGGCGCGAGCACGACGGTTTGATTCCATACGCAGCAGCGCGCCATCATTGCCCGCGTTTTGGGTTTCCGCAGCGGCGTAGTTCCCAAGGAAGATCGAGTGCGAGATGGAGAATCAGCGACGGCGCGCGGTGGTGGGCCCCACGATTAAATCTCCGCCGCACAAGAAACGGAAAAAGTGTCCGCGCGACGGTTCGCGTATCATGGTGGACCCGGCTCTTGTCGGTGTAATAAATTTGGGTACAAAGAGTCCCGAGAAGGCCAAGAGGGCCCCACGCGTCGGCGGGCGAGCAAGGCCCAGTGGCGTGGCGAGCCCCTCGGAAGGCCAAGAGGCCCCACGCGTCAGTGGCGATCGAGCCCCAGTGGCGTGGCGAGCCTCCGGAGGCCAAGAGGGCCCCACGCGTCGGGTGGGCGATCAGCCACGCGTCAGTCGGCGATCGAGCCCGGCAGTGGACGAGCCCCTCGGGAGGCAAGAGGCCCCACGCGCCAGACGGGCGTGGGCGAGCCCTCTCAAGACGAGGCGAGGGCCCCACGCCCGGCGGGTGCGTGGGCGAGCCCCTCTCAAGACCAAGGCGAGGTCCCACACGTCCAGTGGGGCCAGCGTGGCGAGGCGTTGCGAATGAGTCTTGGGACGAAGGCTCCCCGCTGCGAAGGGCGAAGTGCATTTAATGAGACATCACGCGCGGATGGACGGTGAAGAAATGATTACTGCTTCTGATGACCCTGCAGTCTCGAAAGGTATCCACACTGTGGGCGAGAAGAATTGGCAGAGAGAAGGTTTGCTTGAGGAGGCCACCGCGTCGAGGAGCAGGCGGGCCCCACCCGTAGACTCACCGGTGGATTGTGCGGGTCGAGGCACTGCGGCACGCGAGGCGGAGCCCATGGGCGTGGGCGTGGCATGTTTTCGTCTCTTCTGTCGTGTCTTGTCGATTGTCTTGAGAGTATCAGTCGCCTACCCCTCGGCTCTCTCCGCCAGTTCAAAGCTTGTATAAAAGGGGAGGAGAGAGAGGGGAGGGGGCACGTTAGGTGCAGAGGTTGCACAAGCATAGGTTCCAAGCACACGCAGTTCACGAGCACCCTGTAAACACATTCCCATTCAACCACAATCAGAAAAGAGCTAAGGCTCAGCAGGAGTAGGACTATTACCCGCGAGGGGGTCCGAACCTGGGTAAATCTGCGAGTCGCTCCTTGTTGTGCCCGACGCTCAAATCGAACCGAGCTTGATCGAGTTGGCTAGCAGACTAAAAATCTGATTAGGGGTGTGATCCGCAGTGGTTGAGCGGTGAACACGCCGTCAAACATATCATAATTTGGCCAAGATTATGATATAGTCTAATCACAATATGTCTATATATAATCTTGTTAGATCTGCATCGTTATAATCTAAACCCACCATAGTTAATTGTGTAGATGCACCGTTATAATCTGGACCCACCATAGTTAATTAACTGTAGATATTTTCTTTTTATTACGATTAATATGAGAATTTTTAGTATTTTTTTATTTATAGATAGTAGACAGATGTATGTTTTTAATCTAGGCTGAATGAGGTCTTGGGGTTCAAATCCCATTTCTACCAATATATTTTCAACTTTTGGCAACACTACAACCGGTTCGTGGACCCGGCAACAACTGATTCGTGAACCCGGTATCCGGTAGTGATACCCGTGAGTATCACTCCTAGTTTGTTGGTAGTGAATAGTGATACCGTGAGTATCACTCCGGTTAGTTTGTTACAATCGGTCCAAAAACCAAAGTAGTAAAGGGGTTTGGAACCGGTCGTAAAATCGACTCTCTAGTAGTGAGCATCTTGGTGGCACCTCTAAATTATAATATCTGCAAGGGTTGGGAGCTATGCATTGTCAAGTGCGCTCGATTTACATTTGATTGCTTTCAACTTGTAATTTATAATAAGAGAATTTGTACCAATTTAATTAGAAGCATGTAGATATATATGCGTAAAATCTAGTTAAACATATAGTGCTATGAAATTTCAACTTTTCTATCGTTGAGAAAATCTACGTCATTATTAGTTGAACTAATTACCTTAACTGATTTGGAAGTAAAAGCAACGTATCTAAGGCTAATCAAGATATGATCTATGATATGAATGCATATATTAGACGTCAGTTCCATCATTAATTCATGATTGAGAGCATATTCACGTACCTTAGAAGCCCCATGGTTTAAACTTGTAGATTTTGGGGTCTACAATGATAACGTGGGGCATATATATACGGCGAGAAGGTAGCATGGTTGCCTTTTTCTTTCAAATAAACCCTCACGTCTAGTCATTGGTCTGATCACCATGGAAACCGCGGATCGCTGAGCTCATCTCGCACTTCCGATGAAAACCCTAGCTAGCTTTCGGCCATCGATCAAGCACGTTTGATCTTTTTTATTCTAAATCATATATAGTATATAGTAGACAAATAGATAGATTCAATCTAGATCGTTATAATATGGTCCCACCGTTGATCCGACGGCTGAGATAATTTGGGTGATGTGGACATAGGTCCTAATAGTAGATAGACTATCCTATATTAGGTAGATTTATTCTGAGTCGTTATAATCTGGTCCCACCGTTGATCCGACAACTGAGATAATTTGGGTGATGTGGACGAATGTGGTGGCTCCGTTTTCCCCTCCTTTAATTATATAATAGATTGATACGAGTAGAAAATAAGCTGCGCTATACGAACTAAACCGCTTGCAATTGATTAAGCGTGCTGTTGGTCGAATCATTTCGGGAATGATGTGAAAAAAAATGGTGAAGAGCCCAGTGCGGGAGTGAAAAGAAAACCGGACAAATCGGTAGAGATGGAGGGCCCCACACACGACGCTCGATCGGTGCGTGAGGATGACGTACACGACCCTGGTCAAGCATTTTCGTTTTCTTTTTACAAGACCGTGTAAAAAAGATCCGACACTTGGTACGAATCTCAATGCACGATCAACGGCTTAGATTGCTTAGGACATATGCATGCATCCAAGGCTCCAAGCAAACCAACGACCAAATTTATTGGCGCCACCCAAGCTAAGCAAACCTGACAAAAATACGAATACAAATCGATCGAAGGCTACGTAGAAAACGAAGCAACATACGAGATTAACATTAATTGTAAAAAACCACGAGACACGAGAGACGGCGGGCACAGTGTGCGACAGTGACGACGGCCGCAGCGACGCTGATCTTGATCACCCGTCATGCCAGTACGTGCCTCAACCCTCTCCACCTACTGCCTCGGCGCCTCGTCCATCTTTGGCATGGTTACCATGACTTGCCATAAGATTCGACACCTCATAAGGATAATGCGTCGACCTCTATCGAGGAGCCATGCATGGAGAAGGTATCGGCCGCCTTCCTAGAGGTAGAGGCTAATCTAGAGAAGGCGCCAACTATAGGCGAGGTGGAAGAGGAGGCAATTGCCACTGGCAAGGAGCACCGTTCGGAGGAGGCACCCACGCCCAAATGACAATTATCCATATCATTGAATGATATCAATTCACCTTCAAATCCTTTAACGTCTGGTGCAGTCTTTCCAAAGTCGAAGGGCGATGACAAAGAGGAGTTCTTGGCGACACTGCACCCTCCCTCGATTAAGAGGAGTTGGATTAGGAGGTGGTCTTTGTCATCAGAAGGTCGACAATTGGGTTTCCTTTGTCGAGAATGGTGACAAGGAGGTGGCGGCAGACTCAATGACATCGGTGGCTACTTCAACTTCGAGCGATCGCGGCGAGGACGATGATGACACCTTCCTCTAGATAGCTAGGGTTCAATAGGGGTTACATGTGCAGTAGTACATAGATAGCAGTAGCAACCTAACTAATACCAGTGTAGTGCACAAGCTAGGGTAGTTAACAATATTTAAAAAGTTAAAAATATTTAAAATATATTTATGCTAGTTTTAGACATAAACCGATCTAGATGTAACCGATCATATAAACGTAGGTTTTAAAAGGCACCGACAATGGTTTAAAACTGATGTCGTGTTTTCAAGTGCTCTTCGGTTTGATGTGGTTTTTAAGATAGCCGATCGAGTTTGGTGCATGCGCGCGTCGCGTGTACAAGTTCTGGAAGCTCCAGCTCCAGTTGCGCTTTGACTCTTGTACCAGCTAGCTGGCTGGTGCATGCATGAACCCCCGATCGTTCATCACAAACGAGATCGTCCACGCACATATCTTCGTATCCGGCGAACAGCGGGACACGGCGACCCGTCGTGGACGTGGGCGGGCTGGTCCACCGCGACGGCCGATTCGTGTCGTGCGCGCCACCGCTGCCACACAAACATGCCTCCGGCGCAAATAAAAGAATTAATGCATAGTGCATAGATATGAGAAAAAGTTGGGTAACGGTTCATGCATGAATACGTCGACCATAAAGAGCCTGGCCTGGGCGCCGAAGATTCCCCGAACGGCACTATACGATACGACGTTGATTCGAGCGTTCTCGACCCTGTTCGACGCTAGTTTTACACGCTGAATGCAGTCAGGCAGAGCCCATGGGTTGCGTGATCACACGTCGTGCGGTCCATGGATAATTGGGATATTATGGGGTGCTATACTGCTATGTGCTGTGATAGTTTGAGCTCCGATTCTCTCCTGTGCTTTTGGTCGTATCAATGAGCACATCGGTCGTGTCAACTGTACGTCAACATATCATGCATCAACGAGGAAATCGTTGTCTTCCCACACACATATTAATTAAGTGCGTTCTTGTCGCTCCTAATATGCCACATCGAGGAAACCCCCTCTGCTTCGACGGAAAAGCGCCGCACCCCAATCGTTGGGGCCACGAATCATTGGCATCCTAATCCCAATATCTGGCTGACGAGGCTTGCTCGCATGAGATCATATCGGCTTTGATTTTTTTCTCTCTCTCTATCAATTTTGCCGTCCCTCCGTGTGCTTGCCACGCATGCATATGCATGCAATGCAGCCGAAGAATCCTGCGGTCGCATCGAGCAGGCCGAAGGCCCGGAATCTGCCGCTCATCGCGTCGGCGGCAGCGACGGCCATGGCCGGTAGGTAAAGCGCGCGGGCGGCCCACGCGTGTCAAATCCGATACGTACGTGCGCCGATAGCGAAGGGGGTGCAGGGCCGTGGCGACTGGCCCATGGTACCCGCCACGTGATGACACGTGAAGCCCGTACTGGTCGCGCGCGCGGCATGCACGCCCGCGCTGGCTCCAGGACTCCAGGTGATGCGCGTCCGTCCGTCGCCCGCGCGCGCGCGCGCGGCGGAGAGCGACGAGCGCGCGCGCGCGAGGGATTGAATCGTCGCCGGGGGAGGCGATTAATTGGGCCAGCCCGGCCAAGAAGGGTACGTTCGTACGGCGGCGGGTAGCGAGCGCCGTCGCGGTCGCGGTTGGATTTTCACTCGCCGCCAATCGCAAGCCGCGGGAGCCGCGATCGTGTTACTGCTACGTGGCTGAAGCGTCGCAACGAACGGAGGTGGTCAGCGGGCCGGGAATAGATCATAGAATGGTGATTGGTGCCAACGGCATGCAAGAAGAGGCGCCTCCTCCAGCCCCATCGAAGGAAGAGGGGAATCTTCGTTTAAAAAAAAAACGAGAAGATCAGGTGAAGTAATGAAACAGGATTTCAAATGTAGAAGAATAAATGTACCTTCGCCACCCCAGATATCGTCTACGGCGTAGGCACCCCCGGTATGGCTTCCGGCCGTTATGTTCCCCCCACGGACACGAAAGTATCATGGGGGAAAAGGGTTTGGGCCATGCTCCACTAGTCTTTGGGAGAATGGGTAGGGCCAATAATTTGGCACGCACGCCGATTTTTCAAGCCGGGTCTTACCCAAGACGATTCGATGGGCGGGTTGGCACGGCCCGAAATGGCGTGCCAGGCCGGGCTTGAAAACCAGGCACGGCGTGCCGCCTGGCCCGGCCCGACTGTACGGGCCGTGCTTGGGCCGACTCGGCCCGAATAGAGGCACGGATCAGTTTTTTATATTTTACGTGGTCTTCCATTGCTCAGATCAATTTCTGTTCAATACGAAAGTTGTAGATAATTTCGAGGCACATATTTTTTATGTAGACAAGTTTTTCATTATGAATTTATAAAAAATATTTTTGTCGCTGCCTGCTTTCGGGCCGACGGCACTGTCCTCGGTAATTCGTAATTTTCGAGGTCCTATACTGCTCGGATGAATTTGGGTTGAACACGAAAGTTGTAGATAATTTCGAGATGCATCTTTTTTGTATAAACAACCTTTTCATTTGAGCAACGTATGAATTTCTAAAAAATTATTTTTCCTGCTGTTTTCTTACTCGTGCCGTGCTCGGGCCGGCCCGAAGCCGGCCCGCCGTGCTTTTGGGCCGTGCCGGGCCTAGATTTTGGCACTCCATGCCGGCCCGGCATGGCCCGAAGTGCTGATCGGCCCATGCCGGCCCGTTTTGCACCGGCTCGAGGCACGACGGGCCCGGGCCGGGCCGGCACGGCACCGCCCAACTCCCACCACTATGCTCCACCGGTACCCTCGGGGTCGTTTGACCCGTGGTGTAAACCCTCTCCCGGAGCAAGGGCTGGAGGGCTAGAAGCAGAGGGGGTGTCATCTTCGGTGGGGAGGGTTCCACCAGCGGAGCTTCCAGCACCCGAGGGCCGCTAATCCTCTCTGGAATCATCATAGCCTTCGCTGCTAGTCCTCGGGGCCTATGGAAGAGCCCTAATAGGACTAGCAGCGATCGAACGAGGGCCGCGAGTCTTCTTCGGGGCTGGCGCATCTCCAGAGCTGGCCCCCTTCTTCTTGCGTTTGCGGCCACCCTCAGAAAAAGGGACCTCGGTCCCAAGCACTCTGCTAATCTTCGTGTTTACCCCGGCGTTGGCGGATCTTGCAATCTCTTCGGCAAGGGTGGCGCCGAGAAGAAAGTCCACGTACTCCTCGGTCCGTTGAAGGGAGAGGGTAGAGCGTGCTCCGAGAGATACACGGGCTCCTTCCTCTTCAATGTTGGGGCTGCACCCCCAGTCTTGTCGGAGGGGGTGGATCCTCGTGGTGGTGTACTCCTCGGCCAATGCCCGCATGCTGAATCTACAGCTAATTCTTCGGAGCAGTAATACCTGGCCTTCGTCGGCACCATCCAAGGACATCTCAGGAGCGCCAATGGTGGCAATCTCGCCCCGACGGTATGCCAGACCTTGATCCCTCTCATCCATCCTCTGGTAAAACCAGAACAATTTCCAAGACAGACCCGAAGATCCCTCCCACTTCTTATTGGTGGCCAACAGGGGGAACAATCTTCGCGCCCCTTCTTCACCATGAAGTTAAAACTTCTAAAGGGAATCCCCTGGCTCTTCCCCTGCTAGCGAACCTCGTGGATGTGCACGAAGACCCGGGCCGAAGGGATTCCTCCATTGCTTCGAATGGCCTACTCGAAGATGGCCATTCTTGCTATCGCGTTGGGGGAGAGCTGACAAAGCTGGGCCCTGTAGAGTCCTAGTACGTCCCTCACCAGCGGCAGGTAGGGGTAGATGAACAGCACGGCCTCCCCCGTATATTTATAGGTCAAGCCCGTCCAGGGATGAGTGACGCTTGTCAAGATCAACGGCCAGAATCCGAACCGTCCGCAGGGAAATTTTATTTTTTTCCCGCTAAAAGGATTCTAAGTGACGCAACCCCAGGATTGGACACGTGGAACACACTATCACTGTTCCCATGGCGCACGGTTCAAAAAACGGACTGTTGGGTCACATCAACCGTCATTTCTTGTGGATTGTACGCCCATCGTAATAAATGAGTCGCCCCAAACTTCTAGGTAACATTGGCTAACTCTTAATATTTCAAGTGCGTTGCAGAACTGCCTGGAATCTTCGGTATTTTCGCCACCGCATGTTGAAAAGGGGCCAGTCTTCGGGTTACAGCCCATCACCACGCTAAGGCGAGCTGAGGCTACAAAGGGGCTTCTGTTGTAGGAAGGCTTCCCCCTTTTCCTGAAGATTATGGCAAAATCTTGAAGATATCGTTATCGAGCCTGAAGAACCCGAGGGTCCCGAAGATCCTTGGGACATCTTCGGGAAGAACACATGCAAAGATGAGAGCAAAGTGGAATTCTCCGAAGGTGCTCTTACCTAGGCGAAGGCAGGACCACCCAAAGATCTTTTGGAAGAGCCTAAGAAGATGGACTCTAGTTGATACACAAGCCCATAAATTGCTGTGCCAAACACGAACTATGGGCCCTAGACATGGCTACTAGAAGATGGGCCTACAATAGATCAGCCCAATATTTCAATAAGGGCTTTAAGGCGTTAGAGGTAATTATGGTTTTTCACATGTCCATAAAGGGATCAATTGTTGTAAGGGTCCATTGATTTCATATCGACGATCCAGATGCGAGGGTAAAAACGTCTTTTTACTTTCAGAATGTAAACCCTAATCATCGACACCCCTATAAATACAAGAGCACCCCATTCATTGGGTGCAGGGGCGTTTATTCCTGACCCATCATTGCGTCTCCAGTTCCAAAACCCTATTATTCACTTTTAGTGATCTTTCCTTACGGAGAGACACTCCAAGCATTGTCTGAGACACGTCGACGACACCTAGTTCTCTATAACTTATTTTATTTAACTTATTTACTTATCTGACTTATGTTTTAATTTTGGGAGTTTTTCGATGTGGACTCGAGAGCCGTGTCCCCATTGTTTGATTTGTTTTTAGACACGCTCCTTCAAGATAGAAAAACGAATTGAAAAAACTAAATTATTTCTATTTCAAACAAATACAAGTGTCGTTGGCCTGGACCAGACAACCAATTTCTTAGGGCTACCCCGCGGAGGAACAGCTCGGGGGGAGCAGAGCTCAGACAAGAGGGCAGCAAGGATTCGTTTCTTGTGAATGGATCCATCCCCCTTCAAGAGCCATGGTGGCTTGTTTGTATAGGGTGAGGGTAAATGGGAGATCCCCTCCTTGCCCCTGAACCATAGATGCTCGGTGGGCATTCTTGTACATTTGTCACTTACATGATGGGTCATGGGCCTTCCTATACATGTGGCCTACTCGATCCCAGCTTATTGTTCCGGGCAGACCAAAAGATATGGTATCCCTAACCCTATGTTACAATAATAAGTTATAAGTAGATAAGTAAAATAGGACTCAAATAAGTCTAAGTTAAACCTAAAAAATGCCTTATCTCAAACAAATCCTTCCTAACTAAGAAAAGCGTCGTGGTTTCGTTTGGGAGCTGGGACGTTGGCCTGATTGGACACAAAACCTTAGGTCCTCGTCTATCCACGAGTGTTCCCCATGAGCTACAGCACGCTGGACACAGCAAATAGGAAAAGGGGGGAATAATTCGACGGAAAGCAAACAGGGGAGGCATGAGGGTGGGGTACGCAGAATGAGCCCTCGAAGCGTCATATATATTGATTATTACTTCATGATAAGTGCATGCACGACCTCCTCGGTCATTTAACCCCCCTGTATAGTGCCTATCACCTAAAGCCAAAAAGAGTCGAAGAAAAAGATCAACGAGAAGGATGAAAGGATTGATCCTACTCCGATTCCGAACAGCACACACGCTTGTACAGTGAGTCAATACATGGAGCTCAACCACATGGGCCATGATCCCCATGAGTCATGACGACTAAGATCAGCAGAGCTAGCGATTCTCCCTAGCCCGATGCATGGCTCGATCGTTCGTTCCAGGCCGTCAGTGGACAGGGGAGTGTTTGAGGAAGTTGGGGAGGCCGATTTTCTTCCCGGTCCTCTTGACGTCGTCTTGCACCTTCCGCCTGTACTCCCCGAAGGTGAACTCCCTGTACGGCGACGGCTTGCCGCACGTCCCCACCGGCGAGTCGTACGACGGGCAGAGGAAGTAGGCGACGGATAGCCGCTCTGCCGCCGCGTTCGCCACCACCTTGTGCTCCACGCTCTTGTATCTGTCGTTGCTCCACGCCTGCAAGAAACAAACACATGTAGAGAGAAGCCTTGAGAAATGCCTCGAACTGCCATGACTGAATCTTGAGCGATGATCGACCTCGTCGGCGGCGAGGTTATTACCTGGAAGAGGTCGCCGACGTTGACAATGAGGGCGTCGGGGTGGGGCTTCACGGCGACCCAGCGGGAGTCCTTCATGAGCTGTAGGCCCCCGACCTGGTCCTGGCAGAGGATGGTGAGGAAGTCGCTGTCCGTGTGGGGGACCAGCCCGAAGGTGTCCGCCGCGAATGGGCACGCCGGGTACCTGTTCAGCCGCAGGAAGCACGTTGTCTCGTCGCACCCCGCCGGGAACTCCCCGCTGTGCCCCAGGCTCCCCGCCAGCGCCGCCGCCACCGTCTTCGCCAGCCGCGACATTGCGTCCGCCACCTCCTGCATCACTCCCCTGCACATGCACCCTCTGCTCATCAGTACCTCTGAAGAGGGGAAAAAAAAAAGAGAAACCACTAAATCTGCGGAAGAGGGTTGCTACTGGTCAGTATTCTGTCCGAAACGTATGTGTTTCACGTGCAACACCATAAAAAACATGTGTGAAACACATTAAATACTTATAAAAAATCATATGAAATACTCAGGAAACACAATGCATATGAAATGCTCATAAAACACCACATGAAACATATGAAACACTATCTAGAACACTTATATCATTTGAATCGTATACCGTTCATTAGTATTTGTCTTTAAAAATATATTCCCACGAATTTAAAATTCTGCATGCATTTTTCCCACCGTCGAATTCTATAAGTAGTAAAAGAACACAGTGTACTGGTCATACCGGTTAGCATTATATATGATGCACGCATATATATATACATATATGCGAGTCATTTATAATTTCATATGCATATGCTGGAGATATTTCTCTTTCTTTTAACTGTATACGGACGGGTATCGCGGGCTGCATGCGACACACGATTAAAATTAAAATAATGGGTATATGCCGGCGGGGGGCGATGGCGTTGGTAGGCTGGGTCGATGGACACGACGGCCTTGGGTTGGGCCAGTGTACTAAAAGGAGCCCGTGTGCTCGTGGGCACCTATGCCACCGCACACATATGATCGTCACCCATTGATTCATATGAACCGGAGTATAAAGCTGTGACAGGAAAGTTTTCTGTGCGCCTGGAGCCTTTTGAATAATTATTGTACGTTACGCGAGGAAAAACGAATATATGCATGCATATTTGTGTTGATTCGCGCGCGCGTACATGTCGGATCAACAGTGCATTGGTACGTTCCTGGACAGGGATCGGTAATATCAAATGATTAAGCTACGTACAACCTCATTTTATTTTCTGTGACGTGCCCTGCTGCTGCAACAAGAGCTGCGAGCCTGCGAGCTAGTGGTCACTAGTCGGTCAGTGGACGGCTATCGAATATATGTGCATGCCTAGCTTTCTAATGATACTTTCATAACACTTTTGGTGCACCTACAAGATCCCGGGATATATTTAGTCAGATTTAAATTAATAGCGTACGTGTATATATATACATGTGTAATGACTTTAGAAGCTCCACATCAGATCTGCATATATCGATCTTCTGAAGAGCGACTGACACGAATAAGATGAACAGTGGTGAGACTGTAATAAGCTGAATTAGCAAGGCGAAGTGGCCATGCCATGCATAGAGGGGATCAGAGTGGGCGACGACGTCGTAGTCGTACGCACGTACCTCAATGCGGCGAGTTCGCCGTAGTCGCAGCCTTTCCCGGAGATACTGGCGAGGGGGACGTGGAAGGCCTCCGACCAGGAGAGCTGCCGCAACGACGTCGCCGTCGGGGTGCCCCAGCGGTAGGAGCCGTTGAGCAGGCCGGCCTTCGCCTTGGTCCCGAACGGCAGGCGGAACAGCCTCGCCTGCTCCGCCCTCATCTCCTCCAGGAGTTCCCGGCTCACGCCGTGGTTCGTGACCTGGAAGAACCCCCACTCCGACGCCGCCGTCGCCATGGCATCGGCGCACGCCTTCCTCTCCCTCTCGCCGCCGCCGCCGCTCGTGAGGCACCTGAGGTCGATCATGGGCAGGTCGCGCTCCACCACGGCCAGGCTCTCCGCCGACGGAGCAATGCCGTCGCCGTCGAGCCCGCCGCCGCGGAGCAGCGCGAGGTAGCTGTCCGCCAGAGGCGGGTCGGCGGCGCTCTCCACGATGGCCGGCATGGTGGTCGCGAAGATAGATAGATACGCTTGCGAGCTTTCTGTTTGTGACGATGGAGTGAGCAGCTAGAGCTAGTTCGCTAGCCGCAGTATGACACACGGAGTGCAGTGCAATGAACACACACTAGCTCCCTTGCTGCCCCTGGCTGGAGGCTAGAGCAGAAACGCGTGTCTGCGAAAGTTCTCGGACGCGAGGGCTATATATAGGCCGCGCCCGCCCGCGCAGTGGTAGCTCCTAGCTATCTAGTGGTTGCCCGATGGGCGAAGAGCTGGCTGGCTGGACATGTGCTCACTCGCTCGCCTTTGCGGCTTTGCATGGGGACGCGCCGGCGCCGGCTTCACGGCGAGGCTAGCTAGCTGTTCGATTTCCGTCCGTCCAAGCAAGCGACACTTGGGGACTTGGGGGTGTGGGGGCAGGGAGAGTTATGGGGGGTTCGTCTTTGACCGGGCCAGCGCAAAGAAGGGTGAAAATTGGACAGGGGAGAAAGGAATGTAAGAAAGAAGTGAACTTAGGTGCATGCATGGTGATGTAGAGAGTCGAAGAGAACGTTGATGCCTCTGCACTGCAGCAGCGCGTTAGATGCTACTAGCACTGACTTGTGAATGTTATATCTCCATGTGTGAGCCTGCCGATGTGACTCGCTGACCGTGCATGCAACCTCGCTCCGTGTTTCGCCGTTGGTAGGTCACGCCTGGCGCTGGCAGATCGATGTATCTCTTGACTCATATATGTGTGACTGGCGCCGCGCGCCCGCACGCATGGCTGGAAAGCCATTATCTACGACATACAACAATGTTCACTACTGCGGATCGGGGCTTCCAAAGCGGCCCATCACAAGCGGTTCACTTTAACCCGCTTGCGACCCGATCGCCACAAGCGGTTCGTGGCCAACGGGTGGGAGGGTGGCGGAAAAGGGCATATGCAAGCGGTTTGTGATACAAATCGCTTGCAGAGATATCACACTATAAGCGGTTCGTATCACCAACCGCTTGCACTCCTCTGTAAGCGGTTCGTGATAAGAACCGCTTACAGTGTGCTATCTGTGCAAGTGGTTTGTATCACGAACCGCTTGCATATACTTTTTCCTTCCCGTCCAGTGCATTAAACCCCTTCTTCCTCCCCGAGCAGAGCTCGCGCAGTAGCACTGGCGGGCCAAGCTGTTCATGCAGGGGAGGTGCTGCCAAAATTTTTAATTGAGGCTAATAGCTCTAAATTAAGGTTTTCAAGGTAAGTAAACATGGTCTCAACATCATTTTTATGTGGACATTGCTTATCTTTTTGCATTGGATGTGGAGAAATATTAAATAATCTTGTTTGAATTGTAGGGTGTTTGTTTTGCTATAGCTCTCTCTCTCTTGATAATTTGAGGCAAGATGTAGATCTATTGGGGGTTTTAAGTCTCATATTAGTTTTGTATCCTTTTTTTGATGATGTATAAGATGTTGAAATTAGTTGGTAGGGGTGATTATTTGTTTTAGAGAGCAAGATCTAGCTTGGTGCCTTAGCTAGCTCTCCCTTCTAGATATTTTGAGGCAATGTGGTGATCTATTGGATGGTTTTAGTTTCACATTAGTTTAAAATAGTAGGTAGGGTGATTATTTCAATTGCTATAGAGCTAAATAGATGTAGGTTTTTTGCTAGGTTGGTAATAATTTTTTTGTGTATGAAATGTAATTAAAAATATTTTTGAAAAAAGTTTTTAAATTTGTGAGATTTAGTTGGTTTAGCTATAAAAATCAAGAAAATTTAGAGGTAATTAAAAAATATAACAATTAGTTATTTCGAGTTAAATATTTCAATTTGAAAAATATAATAAGTTTTCTTATTAATTTAATTGGTGCAGATGAACCGGCAATGGATGTTTGCGGATCGTCGGACAAGGGAGTTCATCGATGGCGTGAATGCTTTTCTTGATGTCGTATTTCGAAACTTGCCTCCAGGAAGCTTTGTACGGTGTCCGTGCGTAGATTGCAGGAACGAGAAAGAACACTCAATGCGAGGACAGATACAGGGCCACTTGTTGATGAGAGGTTTCATGCCGAACTATACACATTGGACTCACCACGACGAAGTAGAGCATACTACCATAGAAGACGAAGAAGAAGCCGATGAAGAGGAAGTGACATATGATGGTATGCCGGACGCGACGACATACGAGGACGTAGAAGATACACAAGGTGATCAGTTTGGTGTGGATGATGACTGGACGGATCTTTGCGTGACGAGAGGAGATATCACAGAGGACAAACAATATAGGAAGTACCGAGGATTGTTGGAGGACCAGAGAACTCTTTTGTACCCAATTTGTGGTCGAGGGCACAAGAAGCTACACACTACTAATGGAGCTCATGCAATGGAAGGTTGTGAATGGTGTGTCGGATAAGGGTTTCGATGAGTTCTTGTCGCTCATAAAGAAGTTGCTCCGGAAGATAACACCTGCCGAATCCACGTATCAAGCCAAAGCGGTCTGTGTACCTTAGGATTGAAAGTACGGAAGATACATGCATGTCGCGAACGATCGTGTCCTATATCGCGGTGAATATGCCGACTTGGATGCATCCGGTGTGCAAGGAACCCCGGTATAAGGCGAAGCGTGGCGATCCGGTGAAGTAGATGGGGTGCGTGTGAAGAAGAGAGCACCGCAAAAGCGTTGTGGTATTTTCTTCGATTCCAAATTTGGAGCGTATGTTTGCAAACAAAGCGCATGCGAAGATGATGCGTTGGCACAAAGAAGAGCGTAAGGTCGACGGAATGCTTAGGCATTCGGCAGATGGCTCGCAGTGGAGGATGGTCGATCGGAAGTACAAAGACTTCGCAGACGAGGTCAAAAACATAAGTTCGGTTTGAGTACGATGAGATAAATCCTTTCGGAGACATAAGCAGCAGCCATAGCACCTAGCCAGTCACACTATGTGTGTATAATATTCCTTCATGGTTATGCATGAAGAGAAAGTACATAATGATGCCGTTGTTAATCCAAGGCCCCAAGCAACCCGGAAATGATATCGATGTCTACCAGAAACCTTTGGTTGAAGATCTTCAAACGTTATGGAACGGTGTAAAGGTCTGGGACGAATACAAAATGGAGTATTTCAACCTGCGTGCAATGTTATTTGTAACAATCAACGACTGGCCAGCGCTTGGTAACATGTCTGGCCTAACTGGCAAAGGTTTCAATGCGTGTGTGCAGTATTTGGATCAAACCGATGGCACGTACATGAAAAGCTCTCGAAAGATAGTGTACATGGGGCATCGCAAGTTTTTTGTTCGGAGCCACGCGTTGCGGAAGAAACGCAGGGAATTTAACGGGGAGGAAGAACATCGTTCCCAGCCGAAGCATCGAAGTGGCAAGCAGGTGTTTGCTATGGTGAAGGATCTGAAGGTAGTTTTTGGAAAGGGTCCGGGAAGCAAATCATGCGTTGAATGATGAGGATGGCCATGCACCCATATGGAAGAAGAAGTCAATATTTTGGGACTTGCCTTACTAGGAAGATTTGGATATTCGCCACTCACTGGACTTCATGCACATCACCAAGAACGTCTGTGTGAGCTTCCTAGGATATATAGATCTGTACGGAAAATCGAAAGATACAGTGAGTGCTCGGAACGACCTTGAAGTTCTGGGTATCGGGAAGGACCTACACCACGAAAAAAGAGGTACGGAACAAGCTACCTCTGACGTGAAGTTATACTCCAAGCAAAGAAGAGAAAAAAAGCGTGATAGAGTGTCTTAGCAGTGTGAAGGCCCCTTCCGGATACTCGTCGAACGTAACGAGATTCGTTAATATAAAAGAGAACAAAATTGTACATCTAAAATCCCATGACTGTCTTGTGCTGATGACACAGTTGCTCCCGGTGGTTTTAAGAGGTGTACTGTCCGAGTGAGTAAGGGGGACAATCACAAAGCTGTGTTCGTTTTTCAACGCTGTTTCCCAGAAGGTCATCGATCCAAAAAAACTGGGTGAGTTGCAGGCTGACATGGTACAAAGTATGGTTAGCCTCGAGATGATCTTTCCTCCTGCCTTTTTTCATATCATGGTTCATCTCACTGTTCATGTAAGCAAAGAGATAGGTATTCTTGGGTCCGTTTATCTCCACAGCATGTTCCCTTTCGAGAGGTACATGAGCGTACTAAAGAAGTATGTACGTAACCGTTCTCGGCTAGAAGCATGCATTGCCGAGGGTTATGTGACAGAGGAGGTGGTCAAGTTCTGTGTGGACTACATTGATGATCTAGACCCCATTGACGTCCCTATATCACGCCATAAGGGCAGGCTACGAGGTAAAGGGACACTTGGAAGAAAAGTAGTTGCATGCGACGATCTTCAGACATTTAAGCAAGCACATTTCACTGTGTTGAAGCAATCGGCGATGGCCGCCCGTATGTCCTCCAACACAAGAATGCTCTCGTCTCCGGTTCGAGAGAAGACCGTCGTGGATAACCTTGAGACACATGGATTCTTTGGTAGCATGGTTACAAAACCATATCCTCAAGAGCAAGTCCAACAATGAGCAGTTACAACGCTTTGCCTCGGGACCATCCGTTGAAATAGTGAGATGGCAGGGGTACGAGATAAATGGTTACACATTCTACACGAGATCACAAGATAACAATAGCACAAACCAGAACAGCGGTGTCCGTATAGAAGCCGTTGACAATAGAGGCAGGGTGGACACATATTATAGATTCATAGAAGAGATATGGGAGCTCGACTATGGGCCTTTGAAGGTCCCATTGTTTAAGTGCCAATGGGTAAAACTAAACGCAGGCGTTGTGAATGTCGACAAATATGGCATGACTACCGTCGACCTCCAAGAAGTCGGCTACTTGAGAGAACCATTTGTTCTCGCGAACGAGGTGAGACAGGTCTTCTACGTATTGGAAATGTCAAGCAGACCAAAGAAGAATCAAATCAAAGACAAGAAGAAGGAGCGACCAAAGCGACACGTGGTTCTCCATGGCAAGCGAAGGATTGTCGGAGTAGAGGGCGAGAATACGATCGATTCGATGAGATCCTCTATTTGCGATGAGATGTTGACTTAAACATCCCGGATGACATAGGCATGGATGCTCCGCACATACTGGTAGCGATCACGATGAAGGAAGAATTGTAAAGACAAAAATGTAAATGATTAGGATGACCTATGTGGTTGTATGAACTATGTTATCATGTAATAGCATTTTTAAGAATTTATAAGATGGAAGCAATATTTTTGGAAAGAATAATGGCAACATATTTAGAAATGAAAGTAATGCCAAAAAATATTTTTTGTATTTTGAAAAGAATAATGGGCTAAGTACATATTAGAAATGAAAGTAATGTAAAAAAATATTTTTAGTTTTTGGAAAAAATAATGGGCTAAGTGCATATTTAGAAATAAAAGTAATGCCAAAACAAATTTGTTTTGTATTTTGAAAAGAATAATGGCCTAAGTACATATTAGAAATGAAAGTAATGTAAAAAAGATTTTTAGTTTTTGAAAAAAATAATGGGCTAAGTACATATTTAGAAATGAAAGTAATGCCAAAACAAATTTTTTTAGTATTTTTGTAAAGAATAATGGCCTAAGTACATATTAGAAATGAAAGTAATGTAAAAAAGATTTTTTAGTTTTTTGGAAAATAATAATTGGTTAAGTACATATTTAGAAATGAAAGTAATGCCAAAACAAATTTTTTAGTATTTTTGTAAAGAATAATGGACTCAGTACATATTTATAAAAAATATAGAACAACAGGCATAATGGCTCGAACCATGACCAAAGACGGGAGCCCGCACTTAAACGCCACGAGCTAGCCAAGTGAGAGTAAGTTTCAATTCAACATATGAAGGACGCAAACCTTCTTAAACGTTTTAGACAGAGTCCCAAGCCTCGCCACGTGTGCCCCACTTCTACAAGCGGTTCGTTCTACCAACCGCTAGAAATGATTCTCTACAAGCGGTTTGTATCACCAACCGCTTGCAGAGTAATTCTTGTTTCATGGTAAATTTGAAATTTTAATTTCACGCTACCGTCTTCTACAAGCGGTTCGTTGTACAAACCGCTTGTAAAAATTGTCTCTAAAAGCAGTTAAGACTACGAACCGCTTGTAGAGGTGTTTTTCACAAGCGGTTTGCAATACAAACCGCTTATAGAGGGCTGTACTATATAACTCCTCTTCCTCGCCCTTTCCTTTCCACCAAAAGTTTTCTAAGTCCCAAATCCATCGCCGCCGTCGTCGCGACCGCGCCGTCCTCGCCGCCATCAAGGCGTCGTCCTCGACGCGTCGCTTATACCTCGCGCCGCCTCCACGACACTCGGCGCACTCATTGCCGTCGAGCACGCGCACTCGTAGCCGATCGAGCACCGCAGCGGCCAGCTCTGCCCCCTGCCGCCGAGCCCCTTCGCCGGCGAGCCCCTCGGTCCCGTTCTCCGTTGACATTCACCCCGCCGATTTGAAGGCGAAGGGCGAGGTATCGAGCCCCTCTTTCTCCTCACCCCCGCTGCGTGATGCACACATCTTTGTTCGACGGATTGCCTAGCCGCCTCGCTCCCCCCTCCCCGGATGTTGCTCTGTGATCTTCTTTGGTGGATCACCGTGGACTCTGTGATGTTGCTCTGTGATGTGATTTAGGGTTTGGGAATGTGCATATGAACACTGTGTTGGGCTTTTGCTGGGCTGATTGAGAATATTTTGGGGACCTAACTTTCGTGCTAGGGGCTATTATCTTGATCCAGGACCACTGCACTTGTCCCTTTAATATTTTGCTCGGTGATGTTTATTAATTTTGAGGCTATGATGATCTGTTAACTAGTGATGCCTTAGGAGTATTTGTGTTGTTCCCTAAATTATTATCCTGAGATACACTTGCGTACTGTGCTGCTGTGTTCTTCCCTTTGGGATCTTTTCATTGATCTGATTAGTATCTGTTTCAATGGGAATGCTCATTCTGGTCAATTATTTGTAAGTGAAATCCCTGATATATGATTGACATTAGAGCTAAAATTGATCTCTATGTTTCTGGACAGCAGCACTGTATGCTTGTTTTGTAGAAAATTGTATAATAACTTTGGGCAGCACTGATTCTCTTAGGTCTCTTTAGTCACTGATCTTTAAAAGTCTATGATAAATTGTAGATATTGATGTTGGATGGTAGTTTTATCTGCAACCCATCAATATATAAATCTGAGAGCAAAATTTGTTTAATTAACCCTGAGCACTATGCTAGTTTAGTTTATTTCCTGTTTGAATGCCATGTTTATGTAGTTTAATCATGAATTCAGATGTTTTAAATCAAGGAATCATGATTACTAATATTCTAATGACATAAGTGGTTTATTGTCTTAATCTGGTTTTTATCTATGTTCAGTTGTCCTATATTGCACCTATTTATTATTTGCCATATTCCAACACCTTTGTTGGCTAGCTATTATGGCCTTGTTTTTATCTATGTTCAGTTGTCCTTGGTTGCTTGGCTTGATTTGCAATGTGCTTGGGATATGGGGATTTTAGCTAGGTGTAAGAAATTTGGATGGCCTCGGTTGCAGACTCTAGAAATCGAAATGGCGCCAGGGAGCTGGAGTAGGTTTTCTAGGAGCTCCCGACGGCAACCGCCAAGCACCCTATCTAAGCTTAGCTAGGGTTCCTAGTTGGGTTTATGTAGCTAAAGAAATTTGCATGTGTATGTGAACTTGCTCAGTAAAAAGGTGCTGTTAAAGATGACATGCACATGCTACATTTGAAACTTGAAAAAATTGAAATGGAGGAGATAGATGGCTTAAGTATGTTCAGCTTCGATATTCAAGTTCAGATTTATTTGCCAATTTCTGTGGAGGGTACAAGGAAATCATCGACTTCGCCGTTGAGCACCTTTTATTTGTGGATGGCATCTAAAAGCTAAAACCTAGTAGTTTAGAGGGTGTCGAGATGGGTACATTGAAAAACTGTACATTCAAATATTGTATTCAAATATTGTACGTTTTGATGGATGTCGAAATGGGTACATTTAAAAACTGTACATTCAAATATTGTATTCAAATATTGTATGTTTTGATGGGTGTCGAGATGGATGACATCTAAGAGATGTATATGTTGTATTCAAATATTGTATTCAAATGTTGTATTCAAATAAAAAGAGATATATATGTTGTATTAAATGTTCTATTATTTCGCGTGCATGCACAGTGATAGATGGCGCACTCCGGAAACGATGATCTTGATTTCGATGCGGGAAATGATTTTCTACTTAACGAAATCGCGATGGGTACTCTCATAAGCTACGATGAGGCCAACCCGGTAGATCCAATGGGTGATTAGGCCGCCCCGGCTCAAGCCGGTGATCACGCAATCCATGCTCAAGCCGGTGATCCAACCGGCCAGGCTGAAACCGGTGATCAGTCCATCGAGGCTCTCGCCGATGAAACTAATGTCGACGGCTGTGAGGTATATATAGCCCGGACACTAAAATAACCGTTTCTTATCGTCTCATAGCAATAAGCCTCGACACGTGTTCTGTTTTTTAAGCGGAAACGCCCAACGCCCAATCCAAGCAAATACGAGGGCCTAACAAAAGCCGTCGACAAAGTACGTCATTACTCAAGTTTCACCATCGGGAAGCCGAAGCCCTATGTCGGCACTTGCCCCTTCAACAACGTCTCATGAGTCATTGTGAGGATCACGTCCCTATTAGCATCAAGACATGGCCCAAGGTTCCTCTGACTCTGAAAGAGCGCTCTGGAAGGATATAAAGGAAAACTTCACAATTCCGATGGCTCACGCATACAAGTGCAAGAAATTTACTCTGAGCAAGATGGCGTTGTGCTTTCAGTCGTGGAAGAGCGAGCTCAGTAAAAAGTACGTGGAGACCGGAACAACCCTAGACTTCAATAAGTATCCGGCTAGCGGATCAGCGGCAAGCATTCGAGGAGTACAAGGCGTTTACCAAGGCAAGGCAGCGAGTGAGTAGAACAAGGCCAATGCACAGAAGAAAAAATACCACCACCATTTCGGGTCCGGTGGTTACATCAAGACTATGCCAAAATGGGAGAAGCAGGAAGAAGAGCTTAGAAAAAAGGGTATAGTACACAAACAAAGATCGGGAGCTCCGCCACGCAACTGGACCTTGGGCCACGGAGGGAGGCTGAAGGATGATGGCAAGCTGGAGATGGCACCACAAGTGCAACTCGTGAAAGAAAGGATTGTGGAAGCCATCGAGAAGCAACGTGCAGGATCCTTGGTGGTAGACAGGGAGAATGACGAACTTACGTACGCACTTGGGAATCAGAGCATCCGGGAAGGACACGAGGACTTGCAGCGGTGTGCAGTGGATGGTGGCTTCTCAAATGATCGAGCCACATACCGGAGCCGGGAAAGAAGGAAAGTAAGAGAACACAACAGAGTCAGCAAAATCGAACGGGAGCTCAAGGAGCATAAGGAAAACATGGCTGAAATGCTAAAGCGGGAAGTACAATGTGCAATCGCCAGTCTTCAAAGACCAGGTGGGGTTATCGTCATGCCTCCGGACAATGTGGTTAGTCCCCCGGGCTTCGGTCGGCGAAGCAGCTACGCGTCAAACAACGTGCCGACCGATGAATTGCAGGCCCGTTATCCCGTGGACGACATCACCGTGCCCCGCCAATGTGAGCTACGCGTCCAACTGCACAACCTCACCCTCAAGGTGGCTTACGCTTTGGCCTTCCCGGTGGAGTCGGGCTAGACATAACACTGTAACCCTATACCCACGGGTTACTCCAAGGTCACGGTGGACGAGGTGGTGGCCGGATTTGAGTATATGGAGCTCGATATTGCTGGAGGAGACGATGTGACCAAACTTGGAGAGGCCGTCCATAACATCATCCTCTGGCGGAAGAAATACATCGTGTTTCCTGATGGTGCGGAGGTGACTTCTATACCGAGGCAGAACACTCCACCGAGACGGAACTCACCTCCTCCACCAAGACAGGCAACGCCACCACGCAACGCCTCGCCGATGAGACAAAGCACTCCACCACCCGCTAGCGCTATGCACGAAGCCCAACACCGCCGCTTGACCCCTCAAAGCAAAGGAAGCGGCAGACCTCGAGGGAAACAACGAGCCGGTATCTCCCCAAGAAGAGCTTGCTAGAGCATTCTGCGCAGTTAGAACGACACCAAGCAAATAGGCGGTGGTTTCCCATTCAGACAGAGAATGAAGGAACCTAAAAAAACACCTTATGAGATGACGCCTGGGGAGCTAAAGAGCGAGTCGCAGAAAGCTGTGGACGCATGGATACAGGGGTATAAAGCTAAAACAAATCCATCGCGAAAGGAACGAATTGATCCAAAGATCGCGGACTTCTTCGCGACAACCGTTCTGCACCGACCGCCTCTCTGTACGGACTACCAAAGAACTATCAGAAAGCACGTCTTCAAGCGTAAACAACCTCCGGGCACATACATGAGCAAGGAAGAACATGAGGAGGCAAAACGTCTACAGATGGAGTATGACTTCATAAGGAAAGCTGGCCTTGATAACATAGAAGCCGCCCGTGGATTAACTGATGATCTTCCAACGGCACAAGTCAGGTGGCCATTTAAGCTGGGCCAGCCGTTGCTAGACCCTAAGGACATACGGAAACTACGGTCAAGATGCGACGCAGCGCATGAATGGTACAAACACAGTCCGCCAGGGGATATGCTCATTGTTGCGTCTCGTTTCAAGAAGAACATTTACATCGAGGGAATGATCAATTGATAAATCTTGAATTTGAAGACTGGTACAATGTGTACCATGCAGACGCCGTCAACGTGTCCTTCATGACTCTTTGGTGCTCGTGAGTGTCGACTTCACAAGATGTATATATATCTATATATGCCTTTGCCGAGAACCCTAATTAATTAACTCAATTAACCCATTTTTACGTAGAATGGAGATACAAAGACTTAGAAAGCGAAGTTTAACTCGATTGGCTTCCTTGACCCTTGGTTGGTCAATGAGGAAGTCGGGCAATACCCTAGAAAACCAAAGGAAATCCACGACTACGTTGTACATGCACTAGTACAACAACACTACAAGCCATACATATTTCTGCCATTCAACTTTAAGTACGTGCTGATGTCCTCACTAACATCTCGTTTTTACATTGCTTAAGACATCTGATGGCACACTATATATTGTTTAATTACATGTCATAACTGTTGCAATATACTATATAAATAGGTTCCACTGGATCCTTATAATCATAAAGCTTGACCAAAGCATGATCATCGTCCAAGACTCACGGAGAAAACCACAAAAGGAATACCAGTGGATAATTAACCTCCTTAACAAAGGCGTTCTGAGCTTTCAAGAGATTCGAAAGGACGTTTTAAGAAGGAATTCGATGTCAAGCTAAGCGACTGGGTACGCTAAAATGACGTAATTGCCCTTTGTCAATTAATATTTCTTATTATTACTGATCTGTAATTGTTCCGCATCGACCATAGGTAAACAACAATCTGCGGGAAACAACCTATGTGGCTACTATGTGTTCCACTATATCCAAATGATGTGCCACGGTGAGCTTGAGCCTCAAACTCCTGAAGATGTTCGTATATATATGCACGCAACCATGTATCGAGCAACAACTTAATAACGTTCTTATGTGCTCCATTAATTTACATTATGGTTGCACGTATTTATTTATTTTTCACTTTAATTGAATTGGCAGCCCGACATAGATAAACATACTGAAGTGTTACCACATCATCGGGTGCTCGCATTACGAGAACAACTATTCGGCTTCATTCTCGATGAGGTCATTAACCCCCAGGGCGAGTTCCATTATCGAGATCCATATTCCAACACGAACGAACTAGGGACGACTTCTACGTCGTCAACGAGCGTCAAGAAGAGTACTGCAAGAAAAAAATGAACTATTTTGTCCATTTTGCACAATATATATTAATTATAAACTTTGTAAATTTGGCCGGTGCATATAAAGTGTACATTATTACATGTATTATCTAATATATTTAAGCTTGTTTGATCGCTAATTATATGCTCATCCTATATGTATTTAAATTTAAACGACAAATAAAAAAATCTCCTGCCGAAATATATATTTAAATATCTATTAGCGCCGCCCAGAAATGAATTAATCAGGTGGCCATTAAACTGCACGTTTACGCAAGCGGTTACTCAACCGCTTGCGGAGATGCTCTCTGCAAGCGGTTCGTGGCTCCAACCGCTTGCAGAGAGCCCCACGTGGCTTCCACGCCTGCCCGCGCCATCGCCCCGCGAACCGCTTGCAGAGGGGCTTCACTAGCGGCTCTGGGAGCCCCTCGGGCATCAGTCGCGGTTGCCTGCAAGCGGTTTTAGAACCGCTTGCACAGGCCTTACGAGCCGCTTGGCCTACCCCGATCCGCAGCAGTGGTTTAAAATGGTTTAGATTCATTTAGTTAGAAAATGAATTTAACCTTTTTAGTTTAGTTTGTTTTAATTGCGAAGTCACCTCTAAAAGCTTGCAAAATAATATAAACAAAATGGATCGATTTTGAGAAGTAGATTTAAGAGCACCTGAACTATTCTGCAGGCACCTACACAAGACATAATCATGCAGTTTATTCTTCATACCCTCCTTTTCTAGTCGGTTTTAACCATTATTTTCCACTTCTTTTTACTTCTGAAGAAAATATATCGTTATGATGGAAATATGTATTGTAAAGTTTAGTCGGCTCTGGTGATAAGGGTGGTCGCGTTGTAGGTAGCGGCGACGGTGAACACCTCTCATCGTTGTCAAACGATTTTCACAGCCTTTTCTAGTTTATTTCGTATGTTCTTCATAATTTTTCTTCTAGAAAAATTGTGTTGTTATTGTGAAAAAAATGTCGGATGGTTGCGTAGCGGCCGTGGCACATCGCTGGCGGATGTTTCTCTATGTGGGGTGGTGCTGGCTGCAACAGCGACGACAGCGAATCATTACATGACGTCAGACAGGTCTCCCGAATCGACTGCATGATGACTTCGAAATTATCGCCAGCAAGTGGGCACAACTTACTTAAGAACCTTACGAAGTCCAATTTAGCATTCAACTCATTTAAGGTCAACTAGCTTATTCATTTAGCTCATTCACTACAAACATGCTATTAGCATATGAATCCCTTACGTACAGTTTTACTTCCGCGCACATTCTAGAAAACTTTTGCTCTTAAATTATTTGACTATCTTAAGAGAACATATAGGATCAATGTCATTTCATTAAAGACGAATAGATACAATATATGATGGTATAGAAGTGGGAAGAAGAGGAAGAGGGGCAGCTCCGGAGCTACAAAGGTCACACACCGCTACTCTTGGACTCTCGGTACTCACAATTCTTAAGGGAGCCTCGTCTAAGCAACAAAGGGGATGGCTTCTTGATTGTGATTTTTTTTACAATATCAAAGTTAAGGTATATATATTTTTATGGATATGACAATTTTAAGACATTTATTTATTTAAAAAAAAACAGCTATTTTAAAGTTGCACTCCAGTAACAATCGGTTTTTAATTTCGGTTTTTAATTCCTCACCTTTTTTACGGCACCTCGAAGGAAAGCTGGCGAGGGCAAAGAAACAAGACATTGGTTTGATGGTGTACTTCGCTTTGCAGAAGGGATCAGAGACGAGGTAGGCCATGAGCTCTTGCTTCGGGCTGTTCGGTTCTGGGCACTGTGGCTGCAGGGTGGGGCAGGCCGGCAGGGGCTTGGTCTGAGATTTGGGATTTGGCATCTCCCCAGCCTCACAAAAGGCACAAGTACTGCGCAAGCTCGCAGGTGCACATGAGAGGCAAGAACGTACGCGGAGCAGCCCAGGAATTAATCAATTCGGTAGCAGCCTTCAGGGATATGCTTTTATAATAATAAATGAATACTTCTATATAGCACTGATAAAACTATCTTATGTTGACCAGCAACACCAGCATTGACAATGTGAGCTCAAGAGCACTGCTAAACTAAATTCTAGAGATATAAGGCTGGATGTAGGGTTATTACCACAGTAGTGGGAGGCCAAAATCAGGATAAACATAGCTGTGTTGTTTGTTTGAACTCACCACAAGCTTTCTGGCATACGAATGCCATAGTACGGTGCAAAAGGGTTGATGTACTTACCCGTATATTCAAGAATTGTTCATTTTAATGAACAAATCCAAATTTTATTGCAGATTTTGAATTTACTAAGAATGAAATGGATCTTTTCGACCAAGACTTCTAAGCTTCCCTACACTCAAACTAGTAGTAGTTTAGTTTTTAAATTATACCATATTTTTGTATTGCAAACACCCCATTTAAATTTATGTGCAGTTAAGTGTCGATGTTTGAGACAATTCTGGAATTACATGATGTTATTTTGGGAGAGCAATTTCTAATATATATTATTGAATTGGTCCCCCACACGTACGAAGGGCCTCGACTCAGTAGGAAATCGGAAGACAATCCTAAAACATAATACATCGCATGACATCGTTAAATGGTGTGGATGAAGCGATCGGCCTTGTTGTTGTGTTGAGATGTATATGGACACGACATGCAGAGTACAACGCAATCGGCCTTGCCGTTGTGTTGAGATGTATATGGACACGACATGCAGAGTACAACGGAGTGCAAGAGAATGAAGATGCAAGTGTTGGAGTTATCAAACTCACAACCATAGTCGCACTAAATGGACTTAATGGCAGTATAAAATCGAGTGCGAAAAAAGGAGAAGAGGAAGAAAGAGTTGAAAAGATGTCGGATTTAAGGTGAAGAAGAAAAACCCAAAGAAATTGCAGCGGTCGTCAAGAACAACGAGAAAATATTTGTAGTCGGAGACACTAGCAACAGGAGAGGTCCATAGATTAGAAGGTATTAAATCAAAGTACTTGTGAACACGTGACAGAGAAGAAGTAAAGGGTAGACGATCATGTCAACCAAGTTGACAAGCATGACAAAATAGTGCAGTAGCACTTTTATTAGAAGACACATCGGGTAAAGAAGCTAATTTGGGAGAGGGCTTCGAAACTGAGGTGGTTGTTGCTGAGACGATGGTGCCTAAGGGTGACAGATGGAGTGATGATCACAAAAGCTTGTGGAGATGACTCCATATGGGTGGAAGGAGTAAAGGTCCTCAAAGCTATTGCACCTAGCAATAATCCCGGTTTGAAGATCCTTCACTGAAAAGTCAAAAGGGTCAAACTCAATAGAATAATTATTGTCAAGGTACACCGGAGAACAAAAATAATTTTTTAAATAATATGAGGAGACAAGATTGGGCCTCTAGAAGAAGAGGAAGGATGTGGAACCAGTAGCAGTAACAGGTAAACAAGACCCAACCAAATCAAGCCAAGCCCACTCACTGTCAGAGGAAGAAGCGACACCGGAGATGACATGGTCGGCGAGGGAGACGAGGAAGAGACCACGCCATCAACTGTAGTTGTTTGTGTGAGGTCAAGGATGACAGGGACGAGGGTCAAGATGTTCATGTTGGCGATAGCCTGAGCATGAAGATTGGCAACGCAGGCATCATCCAAGACAGCCAAAGTGACATGGATGGCCTCAGCAATCTCGGTAGTAGCATCAACCGTGACTTCGTCGACAACTTGACGAAAGGCATCAGTATCGGCAGCTGTAGCAGTGGCGGATATAGTGATGACGGGGTTGGTGATCTCATCTGTTTCTCCGCCGGAGGACATAGCAGCGAGTAGGGGTGGCGGCGGCTATGGATAGCAGTCGGTGGCTAGGGTATGCGGCGACGGCTAGGTTATGCGGTAGTGACAATGGCTTGAGTATGCGACGGTGGCTGTGAGTGGTGGCGGTAGGGCTTGGCGTGGCTATGGACAGCGGCTGCCGGTGGCTAGGGTTGCAACGACGGCTGTAGAGGACAGCGCCAGCTAGGGAAGATAGTGAGATCGTGGATAGCGGAGGCCGGCAGCTAGGATTGTGGTGAAGGCTGTAGAGGAAAATAGCGGTCAAGGAAGATGAGAGTCGACGGCAGCAGAGATAAGTAGGGGAGGTGGTGCGACAGGGGACTAGGGTTTAGCGGAAGGGAGGAAGCGTATGATCACATGCATCTGATACCATGATAGAGGAATAAACACGCGATGGATTAGCTTGAGAAATTACATCGGTATATATAGACGGTAGCTTTTCATATTTCTAAACTAACTTATAGAATCAAAGATTGGGGATATATGAAAGTGTACCAACCCTGCAGTAACCTGTAAGAATTCTACTCCTACATATCTAACAACTACTGCTAAAGGACCATTCTAGGTACAACCACCAAGAAGGGAAACGACGATTGAGCTAGAGCCGGACAACAAAGTTAAGTTGAAGAAAAAGTGAGAAGAAGAGGAGGGAAAAGAGAATGAAGTGAGACATTTTTTAAAGGATTTTTTTACATGAGTGCCATTATAAAGTTTCAATATTTCGGAATTGACATTACAAAGTGAATATTATTATAGATGCCATTCTTTTTACAACCTAATTTCACACATATGATTCTTGGGATTTTTTTGAAATTTTCGGCATATACGAGAACCAAATACGGTATGAAATACCATTTGACGGTGGGACCTGCATGTAATAGGCTCGACATCTTCTTCCTCTTTCTTGTTCCTCCTCTCCCGATCTCCAACTCCGACGAGCAGCACGCCGCCGTCGATGCTCATCGACCCTACCGTGCAGCTCACCACCGTGCCGCCGCCGATTCTCGTCAACACCGCCGTGCCGCTTGCCGCCCCCACCGTTGTTCACCGGCTTTGTCGCTCATGGCCGCCGCCGCTTCGCCGCCCGCCGTCGCTTCGCTTCGCCGCCTCCGCCTTGCCGCTTGCTGCCGCCTTGCCGCCTCACCGCCCCCATCGTTGCTCGCAGCCTCCGCCGTCGTGCCTGTAACACCCTGGCCCAGAATCGCTTAGAGACTAGCCCACCTACGGGGCTGGCCCACGCATGCATAGCACCCACTTAGACTTTTCGGCCTCGCTTCGTCCAAAAGGGTTAACCCGGGGTGCTATGTTTGGTTCCAACAGGCATTATATGCTACTAGAACTCTTTGTTAACTAGCAATATGGGACTAATCCTACCATCACATCCACATGGGCCTCACAACACATCGGACCGGAGTATTACACTCACCCACCCTTAATGGGCTGACGCTCTCGTCAGCACACCGCCTAAGAGGCAAATGTTCAGGATCCCCCGCGGTATACGGCAGTGCGTCTAGTGCCGACACATATGCCATGCCGTGTGACCACTCTGAACCCACACAAACCATACGCAATATGCTCGCGCAACTAAGCCCACACGATCTGCCGCACAGCGAGAGTTGATGCTCTGATACCATCTGTAACACCCTGACCCAAAATCGCTTAGAGCCTAGCCTACCTGCGGGCTGGCCCACGCATGCATAGCACCCACTTAGACTTTTCGGTCTCGCTTCGTCCAAAAGGGTTAACCCGGGGTGCTATGTTTGGCTCCAACAAGCATATATGCTACTAGAACTCTTTCTTAACTAGCAATATGAGACTAATCCTATCATCACATCCACATATGCCACATGGGCCTTACAACACATCGGTAGGAGTATTATAAAGGTTGTCGCGCCGCCGCTTTTTGCTCGCCGCCTCCGCCATCATGCGATCAGCGCGCTCCCAAGACAGACTCATCACTCCTCGTCGTGCGTTGCCGCGCTACCAGACATTTCGCCGCCGCCGTCGCGACGCCTTCTGGGGCGCTGCCGCCGTCGTCTGTATTTCGCCGAGCCGCTCGCATTGCCATCGCCTTGATCGCCTTCAGCTCGCCCGCTGCTATTGCATGACGCGACGCGCCACTGCCGCAACCGCCCGCCCATGCTTGGTCGTCGCGGCTCGTCGCGTCGCCCGTTGTGCCGCTCACCGTGCTGCTCGCCGCCGTCCGTTCACTAGAGTTCGGGGAGAGAATGGCATGTGGGAGGAAGGAGGAAGAAGGAGAAGGTGAGGGGATGACATGTGGGTCCACTCGTCAGATGCGTATTTCCCTGTATTTCACTTGTATTTGTATTAGGTATAAGGTGAAAATTCTAAAAAAACGTTGATAATGGCATTTGTGATAGATTATTGTAAAAATAATGACATCAATATAAATATTCGTTTTGTAATGATAAAACTGAATAAATCGAACTTTATAATGGCATGTATGAAAAAAAATCTTTTGTTAAAAAAAATACGCCATAAATATTGATGCACAACCGAAGGCGCAGATAGTACTCCAGCAGATAGTGTGAGTAACTGTAATGCCGCCGTTACTCCGGTCTCCGACACATCACTGCGCAGCTCAGCTCTTGGGCCAGTGAATCTGTCTGATCATCTTAATTTTGCCTCACTAATTACTCGCGCGTCAGAAGCACATTGCTGCCAGGTTATAACCATCGGATTCAGAATTCTCGCAAGGGTACACCGGCCCGCCCATATGCACATATAATATCTTTAACTATGCATATATAAACGTGGACTTGGGCACTTGTCTTCGATCTTGCAACCGCTTCTGCAGCCGTCAGTGATAAATAAAGAGAGCATTGACACTGGTAGTGTAAGCGTACGCACAGTGTAAGCGTACGTATAGGTTCACGTCTAATCCTCTCCCCCATTATACAAGTAGCAAAAGCACTTCGGTGCTTTGCCGAAACAAGAACCCGCGAGTGCTGTCAGCTGTGCACTTGCACACACGGCTGGGCTGAGCCAAAACATTTTCTTTTCCGCGGCCGGCCGGCCGGCGGTTGCGAGTTCGCTGGGGCCTGGGGGCAAGCCGATCGACGCAAAATGCAGCCCCCCTGTTGTGCCCGGTTCTCTTTTTCCGTCAGATGAGACTGTGCCGCATGAGGCGACTGCCTGCGCTCGATGCTCCTGCTCCCGTGATCGCTCGCTCGGCTCGACAGACGGCCAGCCGGCCGGCCGGCCGGCCGGAAAGTGACGCGCGATGTTATAGTGTCGTGGGCGGTGGGCCGGCCGCCCGCACAAGCGCCTGTCCCCCCAGATCGGCCGGCGTGCCTTGCTATCTCGCGTGCGCGCGCGGCTGATCAGTTCGCGTCAGCTGTTCCCAAATTTTCTTTGGGTAGTACCATCGGGCTTGCTAAAGTGGGAGGCAGGAGCAGGATATTTAAGTGTGTTCGGCTTATAGTCAATGGAATGCCTGTCTAACCAGTCTAACCAATAGTCGATCGTGTTAGGTCTTGTTCTTTTGCACTGATCTGATCAAATATAATTTATGTTTGGGTTGATAAAATTTATTTTTTTTATTGACAACTTTTATCATCTTAGTTCATCCAATGGTTGGTTAATTTATGAGCTAACAAATCTTCAATCCTTTAATAATCACATTAACTATTGGCAACACTCAATACGATAAAATTGACTATCCATCAACCCTACGCCCGAACATCCTCAGTGTCCTTTTACGACAGCGCTTAATTTCCCGCGAATTTTTTCTCCCGTGCTCATAATTGTACCACGAGATCGCTGTATTTTTAGTAGTAGCAAGTTAAGTGAAGTAGTACGGTACTGGTGCTGTGACACTGAGTCAAAAGACATGGCAGAGGAATTGATGTTTGTTAAATTGCTCCCATGAGGCCAGGACAGGCACCAACCGGGGAGCCTGAACTCTGAGCGCTGACAGCGAGAGCGAGACGGGCAGGCAGCCAAGCAGGGAGCCAGGGACCATTTCCATTCGAGAACCAGCAAGACCTCCTCCCTCTAAAGCGTGAAACCTACTAATACATACCGAGGTAGCAACGGTGAAAGGATTTGGAGGGAATCCCTATGCCATCACCGCATGCAACAAAGGCCTTGTTTGTTTCAGATTAAATTAAATTAAATTAAATGAAAATTTGTTATTTTTGTATAAGCCAAATGATGTAATGTTTTGTAGTCATTCTTGTGGGGTTTTAAATAGTACTTCTTAAAGTTTGTAAAATATTTTTTTTCATAATTTTTTGAACTCGTTAAGACATATTTTGCAGGGATCACAAATTTACTACAGTAAAACGCAACGCTACATTAATCTGAAACAAACAAGGCGTAACTCTGATCAGGCACTGGTACAGTGGCACTCACTGCCATATTGCCAGTGTACTTTCCAATGGGGGGAGCTGGGGGCTTAAATATGGGCCTTATCCTGTGGCCTGGCAGCACCTGCCGTTTGTAGCGAGCTGTCTGCAGATCTGATTCGTTTAGCGCCCATGTGAAGCCCTTGCGCTCATAGGACGTGAACAGTATATGCTCAGGCTCAGGCGCGCCTTCAATTTGTGGCGCTGCGGCAGCAGTGTTTCTGTTTTCCCCATGAATGGCAATGCAAATGCAATGAAGCAAAACCTGGCGGGCAATTGCGTGCCTGTGCTGCTGCCGCGCTCGTACCGAGCCCCTGCGCGCGGCCTGCCTGCCTGCCTGCCTGCATTGAAAAGCCAGGGGACTCGTGGATCAGTGGATGTCTGAGGGCTATGCAATGTACCAAGTAATATTTTGTTTGCCTAACCGCACATCGGTCATTCGGTGGTGAAGAGTTCAAAGTTATGGTTAGAATTGAGGGGGTGGTGCGTGTTCAGATCATACCATGGCCGTGGATGTTCATCCAGATCACACATCACACGATGGCACTAGAGTGACATGGTGTGATCTTTGCTGGATCCTTAGACAATGGCCGACCGTAAGTGGTGAAATTATTTGTCGGCAGAGGAAACTCCCTGGTGCATTTTAACAGTGAGTAGTTGTGCCAATGTTTACTCAAATGAAGTTGACATCAACCGCGTTTCTTGATTGTCCTCACTGCTGCTAGTACGAATAGTTATTTAAGCATCCTTAATACATATTGACAATACTTTCTTTTTTATTTATCTGGTTTGTTGATCCGTTGATTTGCTGATAAACCGAGCTACGAGAGCTCTCTGAAGTAGCTTGAAATGTCCAACACATTTTATTTTACTTCCTTTTTAAAGCTGTGTGATGCATCTTTTGGACAAAAAAGAAAGAACTAAAAATACCAAAGCATTGCATTTTCGAAACCAGAGATAAGAAAATAAGTAGATAAGCATAAACAAATAAGTTGAAGATAACATGCATATTCACATGAAAGTATCACAAATCGCACCCATTGATCAAAATAGATCTAACCAATAAAAAGATGTGGTACCTCTTAGGACCTCCTAATATTTTAGCACCACTTTTTTTTTTAGTACCACATACTACCTCCAATATATAACGACAAACAAGGAATTCTCAATCTCACGTCACTTTCTCATGCACTGAGATACTGGCAAGCAGTGGTTGGCCACCTCACCATACATAGTGCTAGGAGTATGGCTGTGCTGTGCCTGCACGACACGGGCCCGTCGTGCCTCGAACTGCTGTGTAACGAACCAGCACGGTTCGATCAACACTTCGGGCCGTCCAAAAGCTAGACACGACACGACCTAAAAGCACGGCGGGTCGACTTCGGGCCATGCCGGCACGGACACGACACACATAGAATACAATGGCATCAGTTCTAACAAAAGTCATGGTTATTTTGCACCTTTTTAATAATATAGCTGAAACAAGAAGAGCATACATGATGAGATTCATTTACTGCAACATGCAGGTCCTCAAATTTTATCTTATTTGTCATCTTAACACATATACTGATGTCTCTAGTGATTATTTTGTATTCGGGCCATTTGCATGTCGTGCCGGTTCAAGCACAGCCAAAATGTTCGGGCCATGTCGGGCGGACCATCCTCCCGATTTGTTAGGCCGGACACGACAGTCATTCCGACCGGGCCGGTATGGTTAAAATTTTTCGTGTCGTGCCATACTTCGAGCCTATAAAATTGGATCGTGCTTGGCTAGTCAAAAAAGCTGGATCCAATCCCATGACCAACCATACATCGCCACCCGACAATCCTCTATGTGCCGCCTCCATGCACCGTGTACTCGCCAACGTATAATGATCCTCAAGTTGCCCCGCGGCCGTAACGATCCCTCATCTTCACGCGTCCACCCAATGAGTTGTGCCATCAGCCCATCACCATGGCTCTCCGCCTTCATGTCGGCGAACCGACGACCCGCATGATGCGGTGCTGCGAAACCGGCCCGCTTTGCCATTTTTTTTGCCTTCCAGTGAGCTTGAGCTGCCGCACGACATACCGCCACGCCACGGCTCCCGCACTTTTGCGATGTTCCACCAAGTTGCCTGCCTAACCATTATGCACGCATTACTACACAAATGACATTTACTACCGGTTGGTGAGAGTCAACAATACCGTTTTTAAACCAATAATGGTAACTCGGAAGCCATTAGTACCAGTTATATAAAATAGGAAGAACGAACCCAACACCTCTTGTCCCATTTGTGCCCCACACCTATCTCTTCTAGCCAACTCACCCACCCATGCACTTTGATATAATTAGCACATGCATACTTTTTAGCCTTTTCTGAAACGAGGCATCAATACTACGAACTTGTACTGATGAGCCCCTATCAGGACCACTTCGTATTAAAAATTGGTATTGATGAGTTCGCATGCCAGCTGGTTTGTACTCGTTTGCAATAGGAATTTTTGCTGTTGCCTCAACCGGTACTTAAACTCCAAATCACTACTGCTGCTATGAACCGGTATTGATGCCACTGTCAGTACCGATTCCAATCCAACCGGTACTAATGTGCCAATATATTATCCCAATTTTCTAGTAGTGACAATATATGAAGACCTGAGTTGTCTCACAGTCAAACCAACTACGCGCCACTGCCCAACGAACTCGCGCTACCGCTAGACTCTCCCTTTGTGTCACTAAGCATGTTGCTTTTATAACTCACACCATCGCTGCTGAAGCACCCTAGGTTACCTCACTAGGGATGGCAATCGGGTGGGTATCTCCGGATACAACTCTGTTCAACCCGAACCCGAAACCCGAATAGCTGACCCAAACCCAAACTCAAACCCGAAATTTGTCTCAGGCACAAACACGCACCCATACCCGAACTCGATGGGTACCCGAAACTCGATGGGTACCCAAAAACCAAAATATAGGTCTGGAGGAGAGGGGCAAGGGAGGGGCCACCCGCGTGGAGGTGGAGGGGCATGACGGCGCCGGCGGGGTGGAGGGGGAGGGGTGGCGCGGCGCCGTCGGGGTGGAGGTGGAGGCACGGTGCGGCGCTGTCGGGTGGAGGTGGATGGGCGACGCGGTGCCATCGGGGGGAGGGGCGGGACAACGCCAGCGGGGTGGAGGTGGAGGAGCAGGGTGGCCCCGGCACCAGGCGAAGGACGGGAGGTGGATGGACCAAGGGGCAGGGGACCATGGGCGGCGGCTGGCTGTGGGGGTGAGGGTGAGGGAGCTAGGGTTTTTTTCTCAGCTTATATATATAAATAAATATGGACCCACATGTCAGTTAAGAATTCGGGTAACCCATGGGTATACATGGGTACGAAATTGAACCCGTACCCGAACCCGAAAAACCTATAGGTATAGGTTATGACCATACACATACACATACCCATCGGGTCGAATACCCATGGATACCCATACCCATGGATTTTTCTGCCATTCCTATACCTTGCCCCCACACCACTGCGCGTTAAAAAAAGTCACTAGGAGAGAATAGAAAGGAGAAAATTGTGTTATGATCCTTCGTACCCCTAGCAATGATTAATTTAAAATAGTATCTTTTAGTATTTTTTCGTTCTTTTTTATTTGTCGCCGCATGTCATTTGACCATTCATCTTATTAAAAAAACTATTTACGTATCATTTATTTTGTTATTCTTTGTTTTATCATTAAAGGTATTTTAAGAATGATTTATATTTTTGCATATTTGCACTAAATTTTTTACTAGGACGAATGGTTAAAGCACATATCCAAAAGTCAACGGTGACAAATAAAAAAGAATGGAGGGGGTATCTAATACCTAGTGATACCTTTCTCGAGCATATAGGCCTTGTTTGTTTCAGCTTAATTAAATTAAATGAAATGAAATGAAAATTTATTATTTTTGTATAAGTCAAATGATGTAATACTTTGTAGTTATTTTTCCGTGGTTTTAAATAATTTTGTTTAGAGTTTGTAAAATAATTATTTTTCATAATTTTTTAAACTTTTTAAGATGTCTTTTGAGGGGTCACAACTTTTTCAGATTAATGTTTTTAGCAACTTTCAACTCAAACAAACAGTCAGATGTTCAGAGAACACAAAGTGATGGGTTGATTGGATGGACCTCTCTCTGGGATCTACTTAATTGGTACTCCTTTTTTTTTATTAGACAAATTGGTACTCCTACGTCGTCCACTAGTGGTGAAATCCACAATCTCTAATGCGGCAATCAAATCATCCTGATTTGTGCTAATCAATTTGCTAGAAACCAACACACTAATCACTAGATTCATCCAGAAAAAGAAGTGATGAACTGATGATCCACTCGACCTAGCAAGGATTGCCATTGAAGTGACTCACCATTAGTTGCATGCTGTCCATCTGAAACGACATAAACACAGTTAGTATTACGGCTCCGCATCCATTTGATGCAGAACCTTTCGATCTTCACCGTCCAAGAACCAATTGGACGGACCAAAACAACCCGGCCACGGCGCTTGAGCTGACCACGGCATCCGCATGTGGAGAGTACATGATCGGCTGACGAGCTACTAGTGCCGCTGCACTGACATTTGACATACTGACAGACATGGAAATGCTCCAACACCGAGGAACGGCACCGGGGACCAACATCGCCGTGGAAATTTTGCTCCGGATCGAGCAATGCATAGGCGTGGATGCCTAGCTGTGGATTAGGCGCAAAGATTTTTATCGAGCATTTCCGTAGCTGTGGATGCCTGGATGGGCGTTTCTGCAGCGCCTCTTGACTTTTGACTGACATTGCAGATGCAGATGCAGGTGCAGGTGCTGCTAGCTAGCGCTGCCGCCATCGCAGAGCTGCTCGCCTCTTTGATTGTATGTAGATGTGCGTGCTGCCTGCTCTGTGTGAAGTGCATCCATGTGGCTGGAAATTAAGAGAGAGAGAGACACACACAGCTGGTTGCTTCTGTTGCTTGGCCTGCAAGTCAAAGACTGTCACACTGTACTCGTGTTGAATTAAGGAACCGTACAGTCTGTTGCGGAACCACCTATTCGGGCTGGTTCTGCGGCCCATGGCATGCACATTTAACCCGTGTCCTAATCGGTCAACCTCTTAGATGAGTTTCGTATTGGATCTAGATTAAACTCTAAGTAACGTAACAGTATAAATAGACATGCAGACTTATTGTATAATTTATCTGAAATATATAATAATTTATCTGAATTACAATTTATATAATTGTAGTTCGGGGGAGGAAAGCGTAAGGATAGGTATTTTTTTCCTGGAAGTGTTGCTTGCCTTTCATTATTCCGGGGCACCCTATTTATAGCGGGGGACATTTTTTACAATTCCCCCCGACCAGAGGCAAAGCGAGGACCAAGAAGTCTTTTCCACGAAAAGACTTCTTGGCCCCTGACCTGGTCCCGGGGGCAAGGGCTCTGAGGGAAAAAAAAACACCCCTGGGCCAGGGGTAAAGACCCAAACGTCCTCACCGTCTTAGTTAAAGCAGGGTTACAAAGTGGATTGCATGGGGACCCAGTTGTTACGACAAGCTTGCATATCCTCCTGCCACGCGATACGATTCCAGACACCCGCATTCCAGCCTTAGCACATACGACCTTTTCACGGCCACCGCGAGACAATCCCTTTGCGCAGGTGAGCCTGATCCGCCTTTCCTCCGCCAACGAGGGGCGATACTTCTCCTAGATCGGCACCTTCTCTAATCCGGCTTTCCTCCGCTGATGAGGACGAACTTCTTCTGGATCGGCACCTTCTCAAATCCACCTTTGCCTCATCGCTAAGGGGCGAAGCTTCCTCCGTGCGGGCATCTCCTTTGATCCGCTACCCCATCGTTGGTTCGCCGGCCCCTGGTTCGTGGAGGTGGGTGTTCCCTTGCTACAACAGTTAGAATAATTAAGAAGGTGACGAACGATCTACTACAGACGATTGATCACTGAAACAATATGCAATTAAAACTTAAAAACTCTAAAGTTACTAATTACTAAATAAGTAAAATAAGCAAATAAATCAAGTAAAATAAGCCGAGGGGAACGCTTATACACTAGTTGGGCTAGCTTTTCGCTGCTGAGTCCCTGCGGCATGAGCTAAGCCTACGGATGGGTATTTCGACCAGTCTAGGCTTTTCTTAGGTAATTAAAGCCCAAACCCATCCCATCAACGGAGAACCGTAAATTTCAGCCCGAGCTAGTCCTAGCCTTGGGGTCAGGATGCCCATGCACAGATCTACTCTAATTTACCCACTACAGGAAATGATCTCTGTATCGGCGGCCGAAAAAAGCAATGCCGGCGGCCAGACTCCCGACGACAGGCTGTGTCGGCGGCCAAAACCACTACCGACGACATAACCAGCATCCGGCCACCAGTGACGTCGGCCAAGAGAGAGCCGACGACACTGACTGCCCTTCCGAGAGCGCGATATCGGATATATGAATTTTTGTTCCAGCCAAAAAGGTTTTGTCCGCGGCCGAACAAACTGTATCGTCGGCTCTAACCCAGACGACAGTCTGTGGATACCATTGACGTCGGCCAACAATGAACCGACGACACTTCCTGCCCTGCCGAAAGCACGTTTTCGGATTTTTCAATTTCAAATTCCCGCCAAAAGAGTTTTGTCCAGCGATGGACAACCGGCGTCGAGGGTGGAGGAGCTGTGTCGGCGGCATAAGATAGGCCGACGTCATAGGTAGGCAGCAAGCCAAGGCCAGGCCAAGTAGGCGGTTGCAGGGGCCACGGGGGAAGCTCTTTGACGTCGGCCGAAATAAGACCGACGTCAATAATTTTGGTCTATGACGCGGCCAAGACTCGGCCGACATCATTTGTTCGGTCTATGACGCCGGTTTCATGTTGGTCGACGACATAACCCTCCCTTTCATGCGCGGTTGGTTGGGCGGGGATGGACTGTGTCGCGTCGGCGAAGGAAGGCCGACGTTACAGGTGGGGCTATGTCCTCGGCCGATTCCTTGGCCGACGTCAAAGGGCCGTCTATGACGTCGGCTTCCTCTTGGCCGACGTCATATCCCTTCTCCCCTCACGGCCGGTCGATTTATTTCCGAGCCCTCCGCCCAAAACCTTGTACGGTCCATTTAGAGTTCTAAAGGGTACGTAACACAAGAAAGGTCATATCGCGCTCCTTGTTTTGGCCGGTGAAAAATTCGATCTAGTTGTGTGTTAGTATACGGTACTCCGACATGTTTGGTGGAAGTAGTGTGTGAAATGAAATCGGTCGAACATGATATGGTATGCACATTTCAAGGAGCCTCACGCAGATCATCGAATGACGGCACGGGAGGCGTGTAGCGGATGATAGCTTTTAATAATTTGAAATACGAGCAAACTTCTTATTTGAATTTTTTGTACGGAGGAGTAATTATGGAACGAGAGAGAACCGGCGTTTTGGAAGGGGAGGAGGACCTATTTCGTCGGCCGCTTAGAAGCCGACGTCCACAGTGGGGTTTTGTCGTCGGCCCAGACTTTGCCGACGCCAAAGGTATTTCTTTGACGTCCGCCTCATCTTGGCCGACATCACAGACCTTTCCCTCCCGTGCCTCAAACGGCCGTTCGGTATGGCTGCGGACGTCGGGCGATGGTGGCCGACGATACGTAACAACCGAACGACGCCGGTTTATTTTGGCCGACGGCATAGCTGCCGGATGCCGCAGACTTTTGGTCCTGGTGCTATTGTTATGACGCGGGATAAGCCAGCCGACGACAAAGTTTTTCTCTGTGGACGCCGGAAGCTCGCGGCCGGCGACAAAATGCGCGGTTCGATGGGCGTGGACGTGGGGAGAGGTGGCCGACGGCAAAGGCTAGCGCGCCCAGCCCGATAATTGTACGCTGCACTTCTCTCTCCGTATCCCTTCCGTGCCTTAGTCCAGATCGAACGCGCGCCGCCTCCTCCCTCCTCCGCCGCGCCGCCTGCCCCCCGCGCGCGCCATCCGCCAGCGCCGCCATCGTTGTCGCCGCGCCCATCCGCCGCCGCAGCCACTAGCCACCGCCGCCCGCCGCCGCCTCCGCCTCCGCCTCCGCCTCCTCCCGACCCTTCCGTCGCCACCACCGCCACCTCGTCCTCCTCCTCCCATCTGTCCTAGCCGCCGCCGCCGCCTGCACCTCCCCGACCCAGCCGCCTCCTCCCCTGTCTGCCTCTGCGGCCGCCGCCACCAGCCACGGCTGCCGTCCGGTGAGGCTCCTTTGCCTACCTCATGTCCGGTAAGGCATATCTGCCTACTGCAATATCTCTTAGGCAAGTACTGTGATTTTCTTATATGATGTTTGTCAAATATTGCTAAGAGGACCATGTGCTAGTTGCTGTCTTATATGAAAGAACCTGCAATCCTTTGCTAAGAGGATAATGTAATATCTACAAGGTCAAATATTGTTAAGAGGATCGTGTGCTAGCTGCTGTAATTTTTTCGATAAATCAACTAGCTAGTTGCTGTCTTTTTTAATCCAGGAGGCTAGCTAGCTGCTATGTTTTTTTCTTGGGTGAAAAGAGGGAATGTTACCTGCTGTGTTGCCTGCGAGCAGCAAGCTAGCTGCTGTATGTTGTCCGAGAGCAGCGAAGCTATCTTACTGTGTCATTTTGGCATCGGTAGAAGCTGGCTAGCTGCTGCGTTTGACGTCAGGGTATATAACAATTTTTCTCTTTTCATTTGGACAGGAAGCGGAATGGCTGTAACTGGTGACGCGATGGAAGAAGGCGGAGAGGATGCGGCAATGACCATGGAGGTGGAGGCGCAGGCGGAGGCAAGCCCTTGCTCGGGTCCCTCATCTTCGTCACCAGATAGCCTCACCACCTCAAAAATCGTTATATACTTTACTGCGGTTTAAATGGATTAAATAGTTTTCTTATGTGATTCTTGTGGGTTGTAGCCCAAATTTTAAAGTGCAATTAGAAGTAGAATAGCATAATCTCAACAAATGTGTGTACCTTATTCTGCTTTTAGTTTTAGGATTTTGAATGGCTTCCAACTCTCTGATGTTCATAGTTGAAGGCAGCATGCTATGAGGTTTATGGTTGTCTATAAAAAACACTGTCATGACTCATAGAAATGTTTGTCGATAACCATACCGTTTGCACCTTTTCCTCTTATATTATGCAATGTCTCTTAAGTTGTAACTTAATATTATACTACTTTGTTGGAAAAAAAATATTATGAACGCTACTAAGACTTGTGTCTTTTGTGTCTTATTTCACTTTTGGTAACAAGCCAGGAGATCTCAACACTCGCAGTTTCTTTGTCAACAAATACTCTAAAATTCTACTCTCCAGAAACTGAACAGTATCTGGGGGAATGCACTGGACATAGCGGAACAATCCATGAGATTTCCTTTTCGGCTCCATCGTCACCACAAGTTATATGTTCTTGTTCTTCTGATGGAACTATCAGAGCTTGGGATACGAGAAACTTTAAGCAGGTTTATACAGTACTTGCTGGTTGTCCAATATTCTTGTTAGTTATACATTAATATCAGTTTGCTTGAGTGCCAAATTTGGTGATCATTTGCTTCTTTGTATTTTTTATATATTCCAAATTGGTAATATATTTCTGCGCTGACGATCTTATATATCCTCGTGAAATCACTGTTAATCTGTTATGAGATTGTTTGTTGAACCTTTCTCCTAAATTCCACATTTTTATTTTGTTCAGTTATTGTGAAATATTTTAGATTTTGTTTATCTACGACGGGTTCGGTGGGATGGCTCACGGTCGGCCGGATTTTTTGGACTCTGTGCTTCCTCGCGACGTCTTCAGGGAGCGGTCATGGGAGCGTCAAAAGATGGGTTCCTCTTCGACCCAAGCACAGCTACAAGCTCAAGAATGCTGATCGAGCGGTGACACAATGTAACGAGCTCCAAAAGAAGGCAGAAGAGGAGCGTGAGCAGCGGAGGCAGGAGGAGGAGCGGAAGGAGAAAGCAAGGGATGAGAAGTTCGCACAACTCGAAGCCCAATACAACTGGATGTACCTACGATGGTTCGAATAACCATTAGTTTGAGTTTTCACTCCTATATGTATCAAAACTCACTCATACGTGTACTTTGCACTATTCTAGACTCTTCGAACCATATCGTCGTAATTCTGCTTATTTGTGATATATTTTGGACTCTATGGACCTAATGTGATGTAATTGGATAATTTGAAGTCTTATCGGTGAATTGTTTGTTTATAAATGGTGTGAATGTATATGTGCTCGAAATTGTGGTGTCGAGCGGCTGATTATGTGTGGATATTATGAGAATTTTTGTGAATTGCAGCTGAAATATGAATATTTGCAGGTTGAAATTGGGTTTTCATATGGATTTTCTGAAATTTTTTTTGCTGGCACAATAGTAGTGACGTCGGCCTTGGGAATGCCGACGTCATTAGTGGTGACCAAAGGTGGAGGAGGGGGGTTTTGTCGTCGGCAGGGGGTTGGCCGACGCCACGGTGGCGAGGGAGGAGGGAGGGAGGGCAATGACGCCGGCCACGCCCGCCGACGCCATCGAGGTGAGGCTGTGTCGGCGGCTTGTGTTGGCCGACGTCAAAGAGGAGGGGCAGGGGGACGGGCGAGGGAGGGGAGGGGAGGGGAGGGCAGTGACGTCGGCCACATCTCTTGCCGACGTCACTGATGTGGAGGCTATGTCGGCGGCGTCTGGCTGGCCGACGTCAAAGAGGAGGGGCAGGGGGACGGGCGAGGAAGGGGAGGGGAGGGAAGTGACGTCGGCCACATCTCTTGCCGACGTTACAGATATGGAGGCGGTGTCGGCGGCATCTGGATGACCGACGTCAAAAGGAGGGGGGGGGGAGGCGCGGAGGGGAGGGAGCAATGACGTCGGGAGTTTCGTGGCCGCCGACAAAAGTGAGCAGTGTCGTCCAAGCAGTGTCGGCGGACCTGTGTCGTCGGCCAGCCGCCGACATAGACCTTTGACGTCGGTTTTTGGGACCAATGACGTCGGTTTTGGCCGCCGACACTGAGTTTGATTCCTGTAGTGTACCATAGTCCACAGATCGATGGAGAGGGTCAGAGGAAGCAGAAGAGGTGAGTGTTGGGCCTATTGGCTAATATATGATCGATGGTTTGACCGTACACTAATGGTGTGTTTGGTTGTACCGACTCGGATGGATTAACCCAGCATGAATTCATATTTTGTTTGGTTGATATTAGTTGGATGGCTCCATCCTGGATTGCTTGATCAGCCCATAGCTTCCAACGAGAGTCGGCTTCGTCCAAGGCGAAAAGGTAAAATGGGCTCGTCCCGGTCGCGCTCTCACCGGTGAGTGCGTGGCCTCCCCTTTTTTTCCCAGCGCCTCCACCTCCGCGGCTCGCCGTCTCTGCCTTCTTTCCCAGCGCCGCCACCTCTGCCCCTACCCCATCGCCGGCACCTCCGCCCCTGCCCTTGCACCGCCGTCTCCCCCTTCCCTACACCACCATCTTCCACTTCGCCGCCACATCCTCCTTCCCGGCGACACCAGCTCCGCCTTCTTCCCTACGCCGCCACCTCTCCCTTCCCCTATGGCGCTGCCTCCGCCTCCCCCTCCCTCCCCCGCTATATCCCTCATCTCGCCCCCTCTCTGATTATCCATCCGATGCAGTACCTGCAACTAACCAATGATCTGCTGCCTCCTCCCGGATTCTCAGTGTTGCTCCTCACCTCACTCCAAAATCTACCAAGCCGGTGACCTTTATTGCCAAAGCATTCTTGATTTGACATTGATCTAGTTCCTCCCCTCAATATCTCATGGATTACCTTGCCAAACCATTCTTGATTTGACATTGATCTAGTTCCTCCCCTCAATATCTCGTTGCTGGCTATGGAAAAATTGGAGATCCGTCGACGCTCATAACATTACCGACACCATTTGCTACAAGGCGGCAGACCTTGCGCTTTTCAAAGCCTCCACACGGGCCGTTGTCGGTAATGGAGAGCACTTTCTTTTCTGGAAGGATGCTTGGCTTGATGGCCTTTCGCCTAAGGAGGTCGCCCCTCTTCTCTTTGCCAATGCATCGCACAAATCGCGATCGCTTCGTGACGGCCTACAAGACCATAATTGGATCCGGTCGCTAGCGCCTATGACCACGGAGGAGCAGCTCCTTCAATATATCATGCTTTGGGATAAAATTAATAAGGCCACTCCTCTCACAGAAAGCCCGGACGAGCTACTTTGGAAGCTAACGACGAATGGTTCCTTCACAACCAGATCAGCGTACAAGATCCAGTTTGCTGGCGCTACGAGGTCGGCATGGGCGGGGCTTGTTTGGAAGGCACAGGCAGAACCCAAGTGTAAATTCTTCGCATGGTCTCTCGCCCAGGGTGGCCTCAACACGGCTGATGTCCTCGCAAGAAAGGGATGGCCAAACCACCAATTTTGTTGCTTATGCAACACGACGCCGGAAACCCACGACCACCTTTTCAAGAGCTGCACCTATGCTAATGAGGTTTGGAACTTCACTTTCGCGCCGCTTTTGGTCCCATCGGCCGCTCTTTGGGATTGGTGGAAAAGCTTGCAGTCGGGGCTAAATGCTTCGTCTTGTAAGGAGTTAAATGGAAGGATGATCTACACACTTTGGAACATCTAGAAAGAACGTAATCGACGAATCTTCAGCCAGACTTTCCAATCGCCGTCAATTACGGCTAGAGATGCGGCCGCCGATTTCCAGCTGTGGCGCGCCTCTCCTGTAGTCCTTGCCTAGTTTTGAACTTCGGCTAGCGGCCACCCATCCCTTGTAATTATAGTGGCCGTGCCGCTTTTTCTTCTATTTCTATCTCACTTTGTTCCTTTCTATTAATGGAGCGGCGGAACTCCCGCCTTTTTCCCTCAAAAAAAATATCTCGTTGTGTATTTGTTTTCCTCAAAGCAGTCCTTACATTTTAGTTGTCAAAACGACATGTACACGCTGCTGATTTCTTGCTGTCTGCATGTCACGGGGCCAGCGGAGTTCGTATCACCAGGGAATTGCCTTGGACAGTGGCAGGTGAGTGCTACCCATTTGCTTCCTGTAATTTAATTTAAAATCACAGTGCAAAAATACTAGATTTCATTGTGGCATATATAATGCTTTGCATGTCCTTTTCCTTGATATGCTTGCAACTAGTTCAGTAAATTATGCATGGCTTTCGTTGTAGAAGAATGCCCTCGATATTGTAAGTGGATCATTAAGAAATTAGAAAAAAGAAACAATGCTAGTGGAGACTGGAGAGTGGAGACCCTGTTTCTTGTTATGAAATAGCTGGCTCCAGTTATGTTATTGATGCAATTGGAATTATTACCCATCTGTCTAAAATTTAACTAAAGGAATTGTTCTGGAGATATGGGAGTTTGTATTAGATGGACTGATAGACGAGGCTGTTTTTTATTTGTGGATTTGAAGTTCTGATCGAATCTCTTGTCAGTTGTGCTTTTTGACGAGTATAGTTATTAGGTAGAGCTGTAGAAAGTTTCATGCTGACAATAACCATTTTATGCCGAAGGGTAACTTGGGCCACGTTGTTTGGCCTATTGTGTATCATCTGATTGTGAATATTCGAGCGCATCTACTGGCCAAAGTGTCTAAATGTAATGGAAACTTCCCGACTGACAACTAAATAAATAATTTTCATAAAACATGAAATAAATAATTTGCATAATTTGCAACCTAAAATGATGATATTTGGATCAATATTCAACATACAAATGGTTCTATCATAATGGATTGTTTTTTCGCTATTACAACTGCTACATCTTTTTTATGTTGGCTGTCGTTAATTTTTGCCTTCGCTCTGATGCAGCTTTGTACCAGGAACATACGAGAATGATGTTGCTCTTTGCTTGTGATCAATCTAAGATTTATTCTCATATGGTAGAAGGAATGATGTTGCTCTTCGGTTGTGATCAATCTTCTTGTAGGATTTATTCTCATCTGGTAGAAGGCCATGATTCTGTCTGAGTTGTTTTGAAAGCACCAGTAGATCTGATCAGGATTTTTTCCCATTTATATGTGAAGTTGTGAAGACAAACTTTATAATTGTTACAAAAGGTTTTCTTTCCGAGGTTAAAAAATCTACATTTATTCGGTCATAACATTGATTGTTTTTGCAAGATCCTGTATAAGACTTCTTGATATACTAAGTACAAGCTGAGAAAAGGTACTACGTTAGTCGTACTGTCATTGAGCTTTGATTTAGCAATCTCTATTCTCACGTATCTGTCCAACATCACCTTAATTGTGCAACCAAACAAAAATCTTGATGAGCTCGATCGTCCAGGATTAGGGAAGCCAACCAAACAAGACACTAATGACGTATCTATCCTTTACCATATCAACCTCCGCACCATTGCAACCCGGATGGACTATCACGCCGGAACCAAACACACCCTAACTGGCGGTGGCCATCCATCCACCCTGCTGCTTGCAGGTTCATGGAACTTGACCGCGCGCCGATCGATCGTCTGGCCGCGCACCGCACCGCGAGCACGAAGCTGCATGCTACCAATGCTCGGCGCAGAGGGACAAGCTTGCCGAGGCCCGAGGGGCAGCCTCGCTCGCGCCGATGGCAATGCTGCTGGCCAACCTTCGGCTCCTTCCTCCCGTTCCCGTGGAGGCGTGGAGCGCGCAGGCGCAGCTCAGCTGCTTCCCCGTGGGGTTGCAGCGTCGCGCCGGCCCCGGCCGTCCACAGCACCAGCTGCAGGCACGCGCGCGACATCGATCACCCATCAGAGATGCGTGAATCTCCCATGCAAGCTGAGGGCACAGCACGCGCGGGCCATGGGTGCTGGCCCGTTTGCCTTGTCGGCGTGTGGAGACGCATGCGTCTCGACTTTCTGTAGAAAGATAGGTAAGTTAAGAGTTGATCTTTCGATAATTAGAATGAGGAGTACAATGTACAATATATACCCTGATAGAGGGGACAGGCTAGGTGTAGATTAGGCAGGCCATTAATAGCATTAATGCACGCGTAATCAGGAGGATTACGCGTGGCATATTCTACGCATATTCTAACACTCCCCCGCAGTCCGAACAACGGAAGCGGTCATTTGGACTGGTACAAGAAAGAAACAAGTACTAGCACTCCCCCGCAGTCGGAACGGTAGCAGCACGGACGTTCAGGCGGGACCGGAATTCGGTGAAGACTGAAGTAGGCAGCCCCTTGGTGAAGATGTCCGCGTACTGCGACGTCGTCGGGACGTGGAGAACGCGAACCTGGCCGAGAGCCACCCGCTCTCGGACGAAGTGTAGGTCGATCTCGACGTGCTTGGTGCGCTGGTGCTGCACTGGGTTGCTGGAGAGATAGACCGCGCTGACGTTGTCACAATAGACAACGGTGGCTCGGCAAAAGGGACTCTGAAGTTCCTGGAGAAGTTGTCATAGCCAGCACGCCTCAGCCACGCCGTTGGCAACGGCGCGGTATTCTGCCTCAGCGCTAGAGCGGGAGATAGTGTGTTGCCGTTTAGAGAATCAGGAGACCAAGTTGTCGCCGAGAAACACGCCGTAGCTCGAGGTGGACTTACAAGTATCAGGACAGCCAGCCCAATCAGCATCCGAGTAGACTATGAGATCAGTAAACGCGGTGCGATGCAGGAACAGACCAAGCTCCAGTGTGCCCTGAAGATAGCGGAGGATGCGCTTTAAAGTAGCAAAGTGAGGCTCCCGTGGATCATGCATGAAGAGATAGACCTGCTGCACAGCATACGTGATATCTGGCTAGGTGAATGTGAGATACTGAAGAGCACCTGCTAAACTGCGGTAGAGAGTCGCGTCAGAGACAGGAGCTCCAACAGCAGAGAGTTTGGACTGAGTGTCCACCGGAGTGTTGCAGGGCTTGCGATCGACATGCGGCTCGGTCCGTAATATCTAAAATATCTTGTCATTGAGAGATGCATGCCACCGCATGTGGATGAACTGAAACTCCCAAGAAGTGATGCAGAGGCCCGAGATCCTTGAGGGAGAACTCACGCTGAAGGGCAGCAATGGTCTTGTCTAGGAGAGCAGTCGAGGAGGCAGTTAGGACAATGTCATCCATGTAGAGTAGAAGATAGGCAGTGTCGGTGCCACGGTGAAAGATAAACAGTGACGTGTCCGTCTTTGCTTCAACAAAGCCCAAGGAGAGCAGATGAGAAGCAATCCTGCTGTACCATGCGCGGGGTGCCTGCTTCAGACCATATAATGATTTGTTGAGCCGGCACACATGATCTGGACAGGAGGGATCAACGAACCCAGATGGCTGAGCACAGTACACTGTCTCTGTTAGGGTGCCATGTAGAAAGGCATTGTTGACATCCAATTGGCGGATAGACCAACCGCGAGAGAGAGCCAGTGTGAGAACAGTCCTGATGGTGGCCGGCTTGACAACTGGGCTGAAGGTGTCGTCGAAGTCAACACCAGGACGCTGGGTGAACCCATGAAGGACCCAACGAGCCTTGTACCGATCGAGAGAACCATCTGCATGCAGCTTGTGCTTGAAGATCTACTTGCCAGTAACAATATTGGCGCCATGGGGACGTGGAACAAGGTCCCACGTGTGGTTGGCCTGGAGAGCCTCGAACACCTGGCTCATAGCGTCGCACTAGTTGGGATCTGACAACGAGCCACGGTATGTCTTCGGGAGAGGAGACAACACAGTGGCGTGAAGATTGAGACGCTCCCGAGGCCGAACAGAGAGTCCGGCCTTCCGACGGGTGACCATATGATGGGCATTGGTCACTGTGGGAGGGGGCACATCACTAGCAACAGCCTGTGGAGGAAGTCCAACAGGGGCGGTGACATGCATAGGCGACGATGCAGCTAGGGGCACCCCACTGGCAGCAGCCTGAGGAGGTGATCCTACAGGGGCAGCAGGGTGCACTGGCACCCCACTAGCAGCAACCTGAGGAGGAGATACAACAGGGGTAGCGGGGTGCACAGTCGACGTAGGTGCTGGAGCCGATGGGGAAGCCGGCGGTGGAGAGGACGGTGTGGCCGATGTGACCGCCCGGAGAGGAGAGGCCGACGTGACCACTGGTGGGGCAGAGGATGTCGACGCAGGGGTGGCCGACGTGGCCACCGGCGGGGCAGGTAGCAGCGGCGCAGATTGTGGTGATGAGGTACCTGTAGAAAAACAGGAGCACGAGTTCCAGGAGAATCCTCGGGGTTTGAAAGAAAATCGAGGTCAGAGGTGGTGTGGGATGTGGAGGAAGCAAAGGGAAAGCTGGACTCATCGAAGACGACATGCCGCGAGATGATGACGCGGTTGGTCGTGAGATCGAGACATCGCCACCCTCTGTGGTTGGAGGGATACCCGAGGAAGACACAAAGAGTAGAGCGAGGGGCGAGTTTGTGCTTGGCGGTACTAGAGAGATTAGGATAGCATGCACAATCAAACACATGGAGATCATCGTAGGTGGGGTGGGTGCCGTGAAGGGCAAAGTAAGGGGTGGAGTGAGAGAGGGTGGAGGTGGGACGAAGATTAAGAAGATGAGTAGCAGCATGGAGGGCCTCAACCCAGTAGGAAGGGGGAAGGCTGGCTTGAAAGAGAAGGGAACGTACGACATTGTTAGTGGTACGAATGGCGCGTTCGGCCTTGCCATTTTGCTGGGATGTGTATGGACATGACATGCGGAGTGCAATGCCATGTTTAAGAAAGAAGGCCCTAGACGCTGAGTTGTCGAACTCTTTTCCATTGTCACACTGGATGTGTATGGACATGACATGCGGAGTGCAATGCCATGTTTAAGAAAGAAGGCTCTAGACGCTGAGTTGTCGTACTCTTTTCCGTTGACACACTGGATGTGTTTGACGGTGGCATTGAACTGTGTGCGATCGTAGACGAGGAAGTTGGTAATAGTGGGGAAAATCTCAGATTTTAGGCGTAGAGGAAAAGTCCATAAAAAATGAGAACAGTCATCAAGGATAACTAGATAGTATTTGAAGCCAGAAACACTAGGAACAGGAGAAGTCCATAAATCACAGTGCAACAAATTGAACATCTGGGTAGCTCGAGAAGTAGAAAGCGAAAAGGGGAGGCGAACATGACGACCGAGTTGACAAGCATGACAAATCGGTTCGTGGTCGGTTTTAGTACATGAGATTGTGGACGACTTGGCCAATCTAGAAAGTGACTCATGACCAGGATGACCAAGACGTCGATGCCAAAACGTCGAGGAGGGGATGCTGGCGGCGAAGGCCTGGGCTGAGTCAGGACCCAGGGTGAAGGAGTAGAGATCTCCAGAGCTATTGCACCTGGCGATCATGCTCCCCGAACGAAGATCCTTTACAGAGAAACCAGCAGGGTCAAATTCGATAGAACACTGGTTATCAATAGTGAATTTTCTAACGGATATGAGATTCTTAATAATGTTGGGTGTAATGAGGACATTACGAAGAACGAGAGAACCGTTAGTGGAAGGAAAAGACAGATAACCAGTGTGTATGACAGGGAGACGAGACTCGTTGCCAACAACAATGTTGGTCGGGCAGGAGCGAGGGGGAGGGTGGGCAGAGGAGAGAGTACCAGCGTCGGAGGTCATGTGCGAGGTCGCACCAGAGTCCATGTACCACTCCGCATCAGTAGGGGACGGAGTCAAGGTCATGGTGTTGAAGGCATTGGCCAGCGACTGCTGGTCCTAGCCTGCTCCCGCCATCGGAGTCCAAGCCTCCCCGGTAGTCGGAGGGAGGGGGTTGACTACACCGGGTGCAGCCGCAGCGGCCAGGGCATGAGGAGTCTGGCGAGGCGGCACTGGAGGCCGACCTAAGATCTCCGGACCCTGATGAGGCCACAGCTGGACTGTGCCAGTCCAGGGATTGTACTGCTCGGCGACAGGAGCACCCCCACCACCTATGGGGGTAGAGCGAGGGCCACCCCCACCACCTGAAGTGGGAGGGCGACCTCTACCACCGCCGCCGGTACCTCCACCACGACGACGATTGCGATTATTGTTACCGCAACCGCTATTGTTGGTCCGAGGCGCACCGGAGGAGGATCCAGCTGTGGAACCATCAGACGGTGGACGACTGCCACTGGAAGAGGTGGTGGCGACGAGGACGGTTGAGGAACCACTCAAAGTACGGGACTGAGTGAGTTCCTCAACCAAGAGCTTGTCCCGAGTCTCCATATAGAGTGAGTCTCCATATAGCTTGACGCCTCTGGGGATGCCGCCGCCAAAGCCCACGGCGGCTAGGAGAGCCTGTGCGTCGGCGGGGAGGGCGGCGGCTGCACGGGAGGCAGCGGCTTGGGCGGCGACGACCTGTGCAGCTGCGGCTTTAGCGAGGTGAACCGCGGAGGGGACAACCACACCGTCGGCATGGCCGGCCAGGTACGTCAACGTAGGGGGAAGGGGAACTCTGTCCAGCACCTCGCCGGGGTTGGTAGATGTTCCGGAGACAAGGGGTTCGCCGGAGGAGGCCGTGACGAGAGTTTCGTCGGTGGAGGCCATGGGAGTTAGTGTTTGCGGAAGAGGAGGGATCGGATCAGTAGCTCTGATACCATGTAGAAAGATAGGTAAGTTAAGGGTTGATCTTTCGATAATTAGAATGAGAAGTACATGGTACAATATATAGCCTGATAGAGGGGACAGGCTAGGCGTAGATTAGGCAGGCCATTAATAGCATTAATGCACGCGTAATCAGGGGGATTACGCGTGGCATATTCTACGGCATATTCTAACACTTTCGAGTGTCCGTTCCCGTACGTGTTGTCCATCCAGCATGTGGGGATCCACGTTCGTTGTTGAGGTATAAACCTGTACGTCCCATACTCATTACTCTCCTGGTCTCCTTGCACGCTGCAGATTATTTTGCTACTAGGAGTGTAGGACGCCGTGGGATACGTACGTAGAATCGCGGCTTCTGATCGACGAGCAGCTACGAAACCTGGAAAATTTCGGTAAATGACATTGAATCAGTATGCTTCAAGGCACAAGTGTCTATGACGTATAGAATTATTTAAGTTAACTAGTTGGGTATCCGTACTTTGCAACGGGGTACGTATAAAAGAAAGTTCAAACATATAGTTTGTTGGGATGGAGAAATAAATCAATGCCATCTTCTCTGTAGGCTTATTAGACAATTTATTTAAAAACATCATGTGTGAAGGATTCTTAACAGATTGGGAGAAACATCGTGACTAGACCTCCATGGAAAAGTTTATAAACCAATGTGATGATTAGTTGGCCGCAAGTTCACTTAAAAAATATTTACAAGCCAAACCAGATTCACCAGATCATTTCAATAAGTACCTGCAATGCATACCTGTTTCTTTTGTGTGGCAGCCAAGAGCGACAAGAGCGAGAAATACGCGGCCTCGAGCAGCACCCAGCAAGTTGACGCTTGTTGTCATGGTCATAGCAGCAGGTCCGTGCAACGTGTGCGGATAGTTGTCGTTGGAAGGCCAGCGTCATCGCTGAGTAAAAAAAATATGCAGGGTTGGAGAATGATGGTGCCTATGTGTGCAGTGGAGCTATAAAAAGATGGGATCACCGTGGGGATGTGGGAGGAGCAGGGGCGCACGTGGACTCGGAGCTATGCATTGCTGGAGGCCACCACAAATATAGCTTCGCGTGGACGTCGTAGGGTGGTGTGGCTTTGGCGTGGTGTGAAATAATGGGACAGTGGGGGTAAGTGGGGAGGCATCGGGGTGGAGGGGGAGATCAAGGGTGGCATACCGGCGTTATGTGGCAGTGGCATCGTCGTCGTTGGGAATCGGGGGAAGCATAGTGGTGATGAGTGGCAGCGGCAACGTCTTTGCTAGAAATCAGGGGCGACACAGTGGTGCAGTGTTGTGGGCTCAGTTGAGGGAGAGACAAGGGGCGACGCAGATAGCTAGGGATGGCGGCAGGGAGCGGAGTGGTGGGAGGCACAGTTGAACTGAGCAAGATAATTGGATCTAAATGATGGAGGAGTTGGAAAGTTGGGTAAGGGCAGCAGGAAAAAGAAATTCGTTGGATTTGCGGCGCCCGTGTATGCATAAATCTCGTGTCTCTGTCTAGATCTTCCGCATGGCCAACCTCGTCAACCAAGCTCTGATACCACTTGTTAGGAATTTGCGCCGATGAGGTGATTTCTTCGGCGCCCGTGTATGCATAAACCTCGTGTCTCCCCCTAGATCTTTCGCATGGCCAACCTCACCAACCAAGCTCTGATACCACTTATTAGGATATGCGTCGATGCAAGATCACGAACGACACCAGGAGACACGATGTTTGGTAACGCAGTTCAGCTTTCGCCTACATCTACGGAGCTCTGATTATGGGCGCTCCTTCCTAATCCATAATACTGCAGCACACCGGTTGGCCAGATCACGGTCATATGCCAGCCGCTGACCTCCTCTTACCTATACTACTATTATGAGGTCGTTCTGTTGGTTACACCAGGGCTGCCTTCCTTTATATAGTGGAGGTCTGGATAGAGTCCAACTCTAACACTAACCAACCCTGCCTATTACAACACAGAATCCATGCAACCTACTCGTACACATATTCGACACAATACTTAACAAACTCACCTTGAAGAATATTGTCTCTCCATCTTGAAGTCGTTTCAGCGTCTTACGCGAACCCTGTACCCGGCCTCTGGTTGCTTTCTCCTTTGGATATTTGTTTGACTCCCCTTGAATCTGTACCTCTAGATCCAATCTTTGAGTCCTCGAGCAGGCTTCCCAGCCCGCCACCATGCATCACGTCCGTGCACAGCAAAACATGCCGCACCCTGGCTATCCGCATCCACGCCACAGCTTTACCTCCAGTGTCATGATGCAGCGCCTCCTATGCAACATCCGATCGCATCACTGCTTCAGCCGTTCCGATCTATCCGGCATCCATCCGCGCTTGCCGGTCTGATTGTGAATGCCAAGATTGTCACCATCACCTGCCGACCTCGCCAGCTACTTTGTAAGCCCGATCGCCACGTTTGGTCGATCCCTGCCAACGGTAGCCCATCGAACAGTTCGAGCCTCCTACCCGAAGTGTCTAACACCATCGATCGAATCGTCGATCGCCGCCATGCTCTACCTTGCGCCGATGAGTTGTTTTCTGCGGCGCCCGTGTATGTATAAACCTCGTGTCTCCCCTAGATCTTCCGCATGGCCAACCTCGCCAACCAAGCTTTGATACCACTTGTTAGGATATGCGCCGATGCAAGATCACGAACGATACCAGGAGACACAATGTTTGGTAACGCAGTTCAGCTTTCGCCTACATCTGCGGGGCTCTGATTATGGGCGCTCATCCCCAATCCATAATACCGCAGCACACCGATTGACCAGGTCACGGCCATATGCCGGCCGCTGACCTCCTCTTGCCTATGTTACTATTATGAGGTCGTTCTGTTGTTTACACCAGGGCTGCCTCCCTTTATATAGTGGATGCCTGTATAGAGTCCAACTCTAACGCTAACCAACCCTGCCTATTACAACACAGAGTGCATATAACCTACTCGTACACATAATCGACACAATACCTAACAAACGTGTTATTGTTTATCACCACCAGAGACTTTTTAATAGTAGAGAAAAAAGTATACCACCACTAGAGATTTTTTAATAGTAGAGAAAAAAGTAGAGTACAATATCATATGCTAAAACGTGGATTTTAAAGTGTCATTTACAAAAACTGACACGATGATCCGTGCATTTGCGTGGCTAGATTTTTTTAGTTTTTATGCAGATTTGGTGACACATATTCAATTACAAAAAAAATAAATGTGCTCATTTTTTAGCGTGGGAATTATTCAGTTTCTTGGAGCGTGGTTGCTATGCTGCATCCGAGCAACATATATAGCGATGAGAAATATTAAAGTAATACATTATTTTTTATATTACCTTTGGCTACCGAAATTTAGATTTTATTCTTTTTCCTTTCGTATTACATTTCCACGGTTAGATGTAGAGTAACAGATGGAAGACACATATCTTTTTCTCTTTTCCGTGAGCTCTCATAGATTGCTTCTCACTACCTCCAAGTCATCTCATCTACACATTTCTAATATCTTAGACAGAAGAGCAAAAGCCAAAAGGTGTCGAGTGGCCAACCGCATCAATAATAAAGCGCTTCCTTGAAAACTCAACCATCACACAACGTCGAAGGGACAAATTAGGTGTGTACCGTCGAGTCATGGAAAGCATGACCAAGGAAGCATGCATGGTGCAATAACTTTAACCGTGAGGGCTCTTATCATAGTTAGCAGTACACCAGGTATACCCTTCACCGTAATGCTTGGATTTGAGTTTATAGCCTCTGAACCGAGGGATCGAAGAGTGAATCCCGCCTTTTGTGGGGTTCCGGGGTTAAGTTATTGGCCTCAGCATGCTTGGCGCAGAGGCCAAACAGACCTCCCAGAAGTTTTTCTGAAGAGAAAAGGAGCAATTGATCTCTGTTAGTCTTTGTAACATGGCATCTGGCGGGTTGTTACCATTCAGTTTAGCAATCAAGGATGCAGGTTATGCAGAGTAGGAAGAGAGAAGATATGAGGGGTGGCGAGGTGGCCGGAGTTGGGGATATGGGATGGAGGGGTAGTTGGGAGGAAGAAGATAAAGAGAATAAGAAGAGCGACAACCAGATGGGACCCACTAGATAGACCATATATTCATACACAAGACCATATTTTGAAGCAGTATGCACTACGGAGTGGCCGTAATGGCATTTATGCAACGATTTAACACAAATAATGGCTTACAAATCAAATAACATTTTGTAATGGCATTTCTGAGAAATCGCTGTTCTATAATAGCATCCATGCAAAAAAAACCTTTTTAAAAAAATATAGTTGTACCTAACATGTCTCATGAAAACAATATAAAAACTATAAAATAGAGAAAATTATGCAATCTAATCCGCAAGTTGAACATGATTCTACATAAAATCTAGTTTGAAGTACTTAATTTGCAGTTAAAACATAAGAGATGAAATGGTTCAAAGTTCTAAGTATAGAAATTGTTAAAAGGGTATTTTGTTCATAAGCGGAATTTTCTAATGGTTGAAATTAAGAAGGTTTATGCGGAAGGAACAAATAAAAAATGAAAGATCACATGACAAGGAAAAATAATGAACTTCCAAAAAGTAGAAACCGAGATTCCCAGCAAGTATAATGAACTGAGTATTATCATTCAAGGTAATGGTTTCCGCAAATGTAGAAACCGAGATTCCCAGCAGGTGATCTCGATCACTATAATTTCATACATAGGTGCTTACTAGCATGGGCACATGGCTACGCACACTGTCTTTAAACATATATATGCTCATATCTTGTATCGTACGCTTATACAGGGCTAAAAAACGTGACATTCCTTGAAAGGTGGATATGCTCTTCAAAGAAAAAAGAGAGATGAATACGCAATTCAGAGCCCCTTCTACAAAATTCACAATAATGCCCATCCTCCGCAGGCGGCTCAGGGAGGAGGGAGGCGAAATTTTAAACCATAGCACCCAGCGTCACGAGCTCGCCGGTGGCGGCGCCCCCATCTCCCTCCCTCGCCTCACCTTCCTCCTTCCTCTCCCTTTGCGTGCTGTGCAACGCTCGACAGTGTAGCGGCGTTGTTGCGTGGTAGATGTCCAGTCCAACCCTGAGGGTCCCTTCTCTGGCGTCATTCCGTCGGATCCGGCGGCCGGCCGCCTAGATCCGACGGCGGGCGGACTCTTCCGGCGAGGAGCGTCCGTTTCTAGCGAGGTCTCCGACGGCTACGCACCCTCCTACCGGCGGCGGCCCCCGTGGCGTCGGTTCCTCTACCCCTCACCAGGGGGAACTTGGTTGTATGACACTCGGTTGATGTGTCGCGTAAAAACTAATACCCAGTTGATATGCCTTTTCATGAATAACACCGAGCACACCTATTCCATTTATTTATGACATTTTGGGCATTTTGCTGGATTTTTCCTTCGCTTTCTTTTCTTTTTCACCCATTTGAGACATGAAGTGACCAAAATAACCCTACCTGAAGTGGCTTGACTGCACTGGGACCGCACCGGCTTCTTTGCGGTCCGATTGAACTTGTTCGCATAGGGGATTTGTGTAGCTTTGTCCTAGGCTTGTGTAGTCCTGATTCCCGGATTGGTCAGACCCCAATGCGAACCGGTTCGGTTGGACCGCAAAGAAGTTGGTGCGGTCCCGGTGCAGTCCCGCCACTTCAGATAGGGGCATTTTGGTCACTTCATGTCTTAAATGGGTTAAAAAGAAAAGAAAACGAAGGGAAAAGCCGGCCAAAAGCCCAAAATGTCATAAATAAAAGGAATAGGTGTGCCCGGTGTTATTCATCAAAAGGCACATCAACTGGTGTTAGTTTCTGCGAGGCACATCAACCGAGTGTCATACAACCAACTTCCCCCGCCCCCTCACCGTGGCTGCTTGCTTTGCTTGCGTCGGTAGGCGGCGACGGTCGTAGGGGCCTCCTCCGCTGCGGCTTAGGGTCTTCGGGGCCATCTCGGCAGCTCGGTTGAGGTGCCTTGGGTGCGGCGGTCGATGGTCGTCAGCGACGACGGCCGCGGGCGTTTCGGTGGCGTGGCGTCCGGCGATGGTCGACAACGGGCGCGATGGCCGGTGGCTGGCGGTGATTGACGATGGGGCGCGGGCAATTCTGGCCTGAGCGATGGTTGTGGCCGGTGGCGTTGGCTCACTTTGTTGCGGCGGGGGCCCTCCCCCCGTCCCCAGTCCTCCTAGGACGCCCTTCGCCAGATCTGGCCTGAGTCACGACCGTGGACGGTGGCGAGGGCCAGCGGTGCCCAGCAATGGTGGGTGCGCCCTTGCGTCCCCCATCCTCCTAGGGCCTCTATTGCAGGGCCATTTGCTGGGTCTTTGTCGAGGCCGAGGCTGTGGCTGTCGACGGGTTGCTCACCGGTTTGGGCCACGGTGGTGGCTACCGGCGATCCCCTCCACGTCGTGTGATGGCACGGTGGATCGGCGGCGGCAACGAATGGTTCTGAGTTTGGTGTTGGCGTCGCTATGGCTGGGGTGTGTTTCTCTTCTTCTTTGTTCCCACCTTTGCGCACTGTGGTGAAGCTCGGCATCGGCTTTCCCTCTTCCTTCTTACTTCCCCCTTTTTCGTAGGGGACTACTTTGTGAGAGGCCGGATCCATGGGTAGGAGGCTTGGAAATGGCGGTGTGTTGGCCCGAGCGGTCGGAGTGGGTTTGCTCCAGGGTATTGGGTCCGGTGGCGTCGTAGCTCGGCACCGGCAAATCGGCATCCTCTCCATGCATCTTCCCCCTCTCCTTGAGTCCGTCTTGGGAGGCCGCTTGGGGGGTCCGCTTTGGTAGGTGGTCGGAGCGGACGGAGCTCGTGGGTTCCAGGGGCGTGTGCCCGGCGGCTCCTTGGCTCTTCCCATGGTGGCGTGCTAGGCCGTCGCCCGTCCATTGGCAGCGTGGCAACTCCTATTTCTTGCCTAGTCTCGTCCTTGCCCCCTTTGCCCCCCTCCCCGTCCCTGCGATTAGGGATGGCAATGGGTCTAGGTCCTTCGGATCTAGCCTTCGTGGACCTAGACCTGAGACCCAAGAATTGGACCCAGACCCTAACCCGAAAACTGTAATGGGTCCAAAGTCAGACCCAGACCCGGATCCAGACCCAGACCCATCGGGTCTACCCAGACCCGAATATTTATAAAAACACCAAATACCATTTCAGAATCAGCAACACATGTACATTACAATTGTGTCACATATATAGCAATGAGTAGCATTTTAAGAGCTTATAAGCACAAAATTCATCTAGCCATCCAACTAGAAACAATACAAATAATCAAATATAAGCTAACACAAATATAAGTTGCTTCAGTAGCCACAACTAAAAGGTTTGAACACAAGGTAACAAACGACCTTCAATCCAACAGCACACACATTTAAATGCATTACATACAAATCCAACAACAATTCATAGAGGTTTAAAACTTTAAAGCAACAACAATGCAATAGCTTTGCAACACCAAAATAACAATTAGCCCCACAAGTCAATGATACAGTTCAGGTCTGGGTTTGGGTACCCATGGGTCCAAAGTTAGACCCGGACCCAGACCCAGACCCAAAGTTCCATACCCTTGGGTCCATTCTTTGACCCGGACCCATTGGATCGGGTACCTGGACGCAATGGTGTTTCTGCCATCCCTACCTGCGAGGTCCCTTCCCTCCCTGTGAGGTGCTCGGTACCGTAGGTTGGCGTTTTCTAGGTTAGTGGCTTGCGCTGTCTGGGTGGTGCGGCGTCTGGTCTCCTTTGCTTTCCATGCGCAGGCCATCAGGTGTGGTGCCCCCTCTTCGGCGGCGTTGGTTGATGACCTTTCTCCGACAACGTCCTCGTTCTCTGCCTCTTGACTCAGTCCCGTCCCCACCGTCTTGATTTTTCGTTTCTCCGAGGTGTCGATTGGTAGCGTGGGCGGCGTCTTCCTCGTCATGTGGCGACGTTCGTGCTTACTCTCCGGCTTTGCGTCTTCGGCCGACAGCTTGGTTCTTCTAGTGCTTTCGACCATCGACAGCCTCTACCTTGTGCGTTTGTAGGGCAGATCTTGGGCAAAAACCCTACCTTTCGAGCTGGTGTTAACATCACCATAGTGGTGTCATTTCCTCGTTGGAGGCATCACCTTTCGAACCTTGCCCTACTCTGGGTGAAAACCTTAGCGGCTTTTTGCGACGACAGCCGCCCATCGCTACCTTGTTGGAGGTGTCGTGTTCGCCGTCTTGAGCTATATATGAGTTTCCGCTGGATCTACCGCTACAGGAGTAGCTCATCGTTGTGTGTGTGTTGGTCGTGTTTTCCCTTCTCCCTCCCCTGTATCTCTCTCGTGTTCGGCCTTTGGCATAGGTGGCAGCGATGGGGTTGCATACCTTTTTCTTCTCTGTAGACAGTGTTCCCGGCGTTGACCGGAGGTTTGTCTGGCTTCGGCCAAGGTTGCAGTGGAGCGTTGTGGTTGTATCCCATGCTTGTACGGACTTTTATTTTATTTTCTCTTGCTGATCAATAAAATAGGACGACGGTTCTCGTGCCTCTCTTTCAAATAAAAAAATATGTGAAACAATTCAACAAGTAACCGCTTGATGCATGCCATTATTTCAAGAGCATGTGATCGCCAAGCGACCTCCCATTTTATGTTTCTAACGTACGTGACCAACCTTATCCGGAATACCCGGCGGCGCAGACCTCAAGCCATTACGGAGAGCCACAGTAAGGTTACACCGAGCTGCACAGGCGGCTCTGCCATGGCGTCGCAGCTCACCATACAAGCACTAGCCGCACGCCTCTCCCGCGCCCAAAACAAGCTCACCAAGCCGCCCAGCAATGGCCAGCAACGACCTCCGGAAGAACCAGCCACCAGCAGAAGACTCGCAACGGCGGCGGCGGCGGCCAGCGCGACGCTCCTCCTGGTGTCCCGGCTGCCGCCGGCGACGACGACGGCGCCGCCCAGCGCGGGCGCGTTCGAGCTGAGGATCACGGTGCCGGAGCAGTCGAGCGAGGAGGCGGAGGCCATGGTGAAGACACACGCGAGGAGCCTGGTGAGGGTGAGGGAGTTCATCGACGCCAGGTCGTGGAGGGAGCTGCAGTCGGCGCTGCGGGCCAGCGCGTCCAACCTCAAGCTGGACCTGTACACCATCATCCAGGCCAGCCCGGCGAGCCTCCGCCCCGAGCTCCGGAGGCTCTACTCCGACCTCTTCGACAGCGTCACCAGCGTACGCGCAGCACAAGCCGCTAGGTAAAATTGCGATGGAATGGAACACGATATGCTGCTAATCTTGTTGCACTTCTGCATGCGTGCAGCTGGACTACGCTGCCAGAGACAAGGACGAGCTCCAAGTGCAGGAATACTACACCAACATTGTCTCTACCCTCGAAGAAATTTTTGCCAAGATCATGTAGGATAGAGGCACCTGGGAATGGGATCAGGGATTTGATAATAGATGGATTCCTTGATTATCCCCGACAATCAGACTTATCGGCTACGGGAAATTTTCCGTATAGGCCAAAACATATCGATAAATCTGTATTTCAAAAACAGATTATCGGCCTCATCAGATCTCCCTTTTTTTTCCCACTGAAACTAATCACCAAAACCCCGCCCCTACGATTACACTACATACAGGGAGCAGTAAATAGTATAACAGGCAAAACTTCTTTTGCTATGCAGCTAGTTCTTATTAGCTTCCTGTGCTACATATTCTACTATTTACTCTACTTAACTGGGGGACTCTCGAAGAATCCAAAAAAATCAATATGTGCAAGTGCAGCGAGACGAGAAAAAACTGCATTTCCCTGAAACCCTCACTATTCAGCCACAGATGGATGTAGGCCTATTGCAACACAGCAGAATGTGGTCTCTCAGTCACCTCACCTTCACTTTCAGATAGACAAAACCAGGATCCTTGGCGATTATAAGCATACACTTATACGGTAGTTCTTTAGATAAATCGTCAGACCATGCATAGACGAAATTTCGGTCTGTAACCTGGTGGCATTGGCTTACCATCCTCTTGGTTCCTCCTTCAAATGGCTGCTTCCAGAAACTTGTGCCTGCGACAGAAACTTGGATACTAGATCAAAAACAGCAAAAGTTGAGTATGTCGACGGTTAACAAAAAACCATGAAAGAATATTTATGATATTGCCATGTAGATCACTATGTAAAATGCTGATAGGAGTGTCAACTAAAATAGTGAAAGGACATTTAAGAAAAACTTACCATTGTAGGAGTAGGACCAGGAAGCACATAGCTAGCAAGATTGTCATCCACTTCGACAGGCAACGGAGGCATCTTACTCATCATTCCAGGCATTTGGCTCATACTGTTTATAGATGAAGAATCGTTAGAAACGGGATTGATTTTCTTTACAAGTATAACTCTAGTTTTATAGAACTGAGTTGTACATGCATGAGGGATGGAATGCGTTTACGTTTGTAAAAGACCATTGATGTTCCTCCTTGCCCGATGGAAGAGATCGATGTTGTTTTGAGCCTGTAAGAAAGAATATAGCAGACATGAGGTTCGTTCTTCACAAATAATGCTCCAGATGATAACTGAAAATTCAAGCGTCTGCATTCTGTTGTACGAGTAATTGCACATCTAAGGAAAGAATTGCTATCGAACAATGATTTCGCACCACGTTTCTGCAGCCATCTATGCACGGGAAGACTAAGAACCAATATAGAAAAATTGCTTTTCACCTACACAATATAGATAAGGAAGAAGTATTTGCTTAGGTCTCTGAACTATGGCACTTGCCCCATTTTTGTCCCTAACCTTCAAAACCAAGTTAACTTGGTCCACATGTTATCAAAATCGGCCACAGATGGTCCGCTGGCCAAGTCAATAGCATTTTTGGCTGATCAAAGGTGGTTTGACCGAAATGTTACATATATATTTTCATACAAAAATATTTCAGTTTTCTATGATTACCTAATATCATTTTTTTCACATATTTTTTTTCTGAACTTTACATAATTTTGTAGCGTTTTATGCTATTTTTATGACTTCTAGAAAAAAATTTGTTACAACGTGGGAAAAAAATACGATTTTTTTAAAAATGAGCTTGTAAATCACATAGAAACTCAAATATGCAATTTGTTTAGATTTTGTGAAATATGTCTATCTACAAATAAATATAGCATTTTGGTCAAAACCATTGTTGACTAGGTCGAAGGATCATTCATGTCGGGTTTTGACAATTCAAGGATTGAGTTAACACGGTTTTAGAATTCTGAGTTAGCACGGTTTTAGAATTCAAGAACCAAAATGTGTCAAGCGTTAAGGTTCAGAGATTAAGGTACTTTTTCCTATAGATAAGCTGGAATGATCGGTGAACAAACTCGAAAAAGAGCAAAGTACCTCGAGAAAATATACCAACCTGAAATGTTAGAATATTTGTTTCTATCTGATTAAAAAGCCGATTATTTTCATCCAGTATATGCTGCACTGCACGATCTATCTTAGAAGCTGCATGTGGAGAATATGCATATGGTCATGTTGTGGAATATATGGATGCAAACAAATGAGAAGCATTAACTGAATCTTGTCGATCATCAGGACCTTCGACCGTATTATAATGATATTCGTACGAATATTACAAGGATTTCAAATGCATTATGACAGGCTGTTGCAGACAAGGCAAAATCGATTGAGCAGCGGTTATCTAGCCAGCAAACTAATACTATAAGTACATGTTTGAGGTTTAAGAGGAAATGGCTTATGAGTATCTTAGTAGGTTTCATTGCTGGGAAATACTTTATAGTAGATGGTCTACATAGCCCCAAGTTTGGTGAGTCAAACAGGTTAGAGTGAAAAGCACATGCACATGTACTATATGCATAGTGAATTATTTTCAAAATGTCAACTTTCTAATCCTTTCCTAGCAGTCGACACAACAAATTGTGACAATCTATACAACGATATGTATTTGAAACTATACCAAGTTCCAATAGAGTAAATGAATGGATCGCTGACTATCTAAATAAAAGAACTAGCTTGCTGGGACAAATTTGGCAAGGAACTCAATAACAAAACCAACTAATTTGGTTACATTAAAATTTCTTGCCTAAATTAATATAAGTTGTAAGATTTGAGTATTTACTCACCCAAAGAGCACTTTGAAAACTGACACAGAGTATAATGACAATTGGGTGTGATAGCATGTATAAAAAAGCAAAGGTAGATAAATGGAATCAATCAACTGGCTATGATACATTGTAAAAGGAGGACCTCGCACTCGAGTCGCGTACAGACCTTCAGATACAAATTGATTGTTTTGAACGGCATTATGTGGCACAAAGGAAGAGACTTTTGTGCCCGTCTGAACAGGATGATTGGCACCCCATAATGAAGGTTCTACCATTTTATCCTGAGAAATATTCATCAGTATCACTAGTCAAAAATATGCACATAGAAGTGTGAAATGCACTGTAATGCTACATAATGAGTTATATTACGCTTCTCCTGTCCTTCAGGACTTCTACTTTTGAATTCATATCAAAGTGAACTATTTATTGTTTCTTCTCTACTTATTGGCATTCAAAAAAGTGAGAAGAAACAGAGCTCATTAAATAAAAAAGGATGCTAATACCTTTCTATCTTTCATCTTTCTGCTACTATGATGTTCTTCAGGCTTTCGTCGTCTTGTATTTTCTCTCTTCTGCAAGAGAAGCAAATCGTTGAAATTATTTAAAATAAAAAAGGAAAGCACTAAATCAACCAGGACTATGTCTTTAAAAATTATATCGTGCAAAAATGATGGCCTCTGTTATTTAACTAGCCATAATTTCGACATAATTTCAAAGAACTTAAAAGCATATTTTGGTACATAAAAACCAATATACCAGACAAAAAAGGAATCATGCTTTAGTCTTTAACGAGCGAGGTGGCCCGCGCATTTCCGCGGCTAGATTTGTTTCGGCATATAGAGCTTATCTCTAACTCATAATCTATCTGTAATATATCAGATCAGATTTAGAGTTTATCTCTAATATATTATATCAGCTTTAGTATTTAATCTGAATTTATAATATTTTCTTTTAATCTAAGCCGCATATATCTTTTATTTTTCTTGATTATGTGAGAATTTCTTTGATTAATCTAGATCATTATAATTTGGTCCCACCATTGATCGAACGGCTAAAATAATCATATTATATCATCTTTAGTATTTAATCTGAATTTCTAATATTTTCTTTTAATCTAAGCCGTTACAATCCGGCTCCACAAAAATGAGCGGCATAGATCTTTTATTTTTTTCTTGATTTGTGTGAGAATTTCTTTGATCGATCTAGGTCGTTATAATTTGGTTCCACCGTTGATTGAACGGCTGAAATAATCCATGTGATGTGGACTAACGTGGTGGTTTTGTTTTCCTCTACTTTAATAGTATAATAGATAGTACAGAATCATCGACCAATTAATATGCACATGCAAGTATTAGCAATTCAGCTCTTGTGATCTGTAACATAATTAAATTGATTAATAAAGATGGAAAACCGGCCATATTATATTGATTTGTTATGAAATACGAATGTGCTACCTTTTGATATACATGTCCTTTTTAGCAGTACAAATACAAAAAAACAGAGTAGTAGACCCAAAAGGATAGATTGATTGTCACCTCACAGCTCGCTATGATTATAGTCTAAAACACACTATATAGTATTTATTTACACGCTGAGAATAGCTGCACTATCACTCATCCGAGTATATGCACACAATGAGAATAAGTTGCATCTATCACTCATACCAGTATATTCAGATCAATAATGAGATGCAATACAAGCTTTAGCATGTCCCATCCAAAAACTGCCCAAGACCATATCTGCATTCACGGTTGAACCCCAAGGAAATTGTCAATTGTGCATGGACATTTCACGTGAAGTTTTGTATCTTTTCAGTGTTCAGAACGAAATAAGGATCTGCCTCTTTGTTGGGTATGAACTATTTACTGATGCCGCACTCTCCAAGGAGTGCACCTCCAGTTGATGACATTTTTGTGATCATAAAAAAAATACACGCAGATTTTCGGTGGAAATGAGTATGTACATTTGGACAGATTAGAGACTGCTTACCCCTAACCATTGGCACCTCATCGCAACATCTCTCACTGTCTTAGTTGGTAATGAAGCCGCTATCTTTATATACTTCATGATGCCATGTTCATTTACATATCTGAGTGTATACATCATTGGTAAACCAAAGAAACCAAAGTAAGAATACTCATGAGCAGTAAACCAAAGAATGAAAATTCCAACAGAAGGTGGAAACTTTTTACGCTAGCATGCATCAACCAAGGGAAAAATAAATTCTCCATCTATTGGATCCAGTTGTAGGATGAAGTTCAACAACAGTGACCACAAATCCTGTATCTGCATATGATAACAGTCAGACGGGTGGAAATAGCTTACTTCTCGAAGCCATCGCTCAGCACCTGGAGCTCAACATATGACCAATCCGCGGCTAGCGGTCCTCCATATTTGAGGTTCTGTCCAGAATCAGCAATCATATTGGATGAACTAGTTGAGGCAACCACTGAAGGTGTGGTGCTCAACATCGCCGTATTTGTGTCCATCCTACCAGAACAGTCCAGGTACACTGGCATGCCTCCTGACCCACTAGTTGTGGCGCTAGTCTGAAATGAGACCACATGCTGACTGCAGAATGGCTGCGAAAATGTCCTGAAGTTTATATTAGGATCGTCTGCCATCTGTGTGCCAATAGATTCTCTAGAAAAGACGATAATACTTCGAGCCTCCAAGGAAAGGATGCACTCCAACCTCTAGAACTTCACAATGCCATTACAAGGAGAGAGCTTGGTGTTACTTGTTACAAGCTGTACTGCGTTTACACACAACCTGGATGAGTTTGGTGCCCACTGGTCCAATAATCTATCCAAGTATGGACTCCTGGCAAAAATCTCTGCAGTGAAATAAGGTATGTCAAAGAAAGTTACGAACTTCGAATTTGGAGAAAGGAAACTGAATACTGTGAACTAGTATCGAGTGAATGTTCTATGAAGATGTAAAACTTGAAAATTCTTTGCTTGGAAAAAGAAGAAAAAATGCTCAGACTACGCTCTTGACACACAGGCACTCTGCAGAAACATAATTTCTTTCACTTGTGACCCTAATGTTTTTTTCAGTTCTATAGCTGGATGGACACTGATCAACCGTATCAAATTTGAAGCGCACAATATTGAAACATCAAAGTATTAATCTTTCGGAGCACGAGTGTTCTCACTTGTGCTATGCAATCCCCAGAGTTTAGAATTCAGCTCAAGATATTTTTCCTATTCTTTGAAGCACACCTAGACGAAATTCTGAAGATAGCATCAAAGGGACAACCAAAGTAGTATGTTTACGATGAACCCATTCTAATGGAGAGATCTTATGAGATCAGAGCATCTGTAACAGAGTCAGGCAGTCAGCGACCAGTGCCCACTACGCATGCAAACACATGAAACAAACACTCCCTCCCCTGAAGAAACAAGAAAGCAATAAAATTCCATGAAAGAATCAAAATCAAGAAAGTAACTTGCCGATAAGGACCTGGCCAATCTGCTCCTGAGGTTCATAACCCTTCGAGAAAGGCCTACAGAAACCAAATCAACAAATGATTACGTAAAGCCGGACAGACCCGGCCAATCAGGCATGCATGCAAAGCGCCGTACAGGAACTGACTTCGCATGCAGGACTTCGTACCAAACCCGAATTTCTCTCTCTAAACCCCGCATGCTTCCCGTGAGAGAGCCACATCAAGCAAACACAGAAGAACCGTCCCGATCCTCCTACCACAACCAAATCAATCGAGAAAACAGAGGCAAGAACACTAACAGAGACACGGGGAACTGAAACTCACCGGTCCAAAACCCGATCTTTCTGCAGGGGAGCAAACTACAGGAGAGGCCGACCTCGAAGAGTGGTTCTTGTGTTCGTGTGCGGGGATGGTGGTGGTGGTGGTGGTGGAGGGCTGGAGGCGTTGTTTGGTTCTTCTTTAAATGGTGCCGCGCAGCTTTGCGCGCTCCAATGGGGGGAGGCCGGAAAGGCGGCGGCCCCGCCTCTCTGCAGGAACCCGTATATGCCGGCCCGGCCTCCCTCTCCCCTCGAAAAGCCAAGGTCGTGTGCCGGATTTAACAACTTGCACACGCGAAAAGATGGAGGAGGGGGAGAAAGAGATCGAGGTGGTCTCTGTTGGAGTTCGGAGTCGGAGGGAGGAGATCGGCGCCCGGGAAATGGCTTCCAAACAATGATTGCCACTATTGGTTTCAGTCTCAGGTTCCCACAACCCCATCTCTCGTTCCCTTGCCTTCCTGGATTCGTTTCTTTTCCGTGCCAGGAAAGCAGCGCCCATCCTCCTTTATCGCCATTTTTATTGTTGTGGAATTGCACCGTGTTGACTGTGTATATTTACGGAAATTCTTCAGGCTCGCGTCGACGGGATACCTCCTGGCCGTTGGATCAGGGGGGAGGGGGCGTTGATCGGGATGAGGAAGAAGGGAGGAGGAGGAGGAGGAGGAAGGAGGAGGGAGGAGGAAGGAGCTGACCTCGCCGTCGCCGTCGCCGCCGTCGAGCTCACCGCGCCGTTTCGGGTTAGGGTTAGGGAAAATGTGGGTTCCTCGGGGTTTAGAGGGAGGTTGGGGAGGCGGCGGACCGGCGGTGGGTGGGGATCGTCGGCGGCGGAGGCGGCGGTGGCGTCGCCGAGCCGGGAGGGGGGCGGCGGCTAGGCCAAGCGTCGTGGGGACTACCCTCACCCTCGGGTTAGGGTGGGCGATGGGCGGCGGGCAAGGGAGGGCGGCTGGCGGCAGGCGAAGGCTGGCCGAGCGAGGAAGAAGGCGGCGGGGTGTGCTGAGCAAGAGGCGAGGGCGCGCAGAGGTGGCGGTGCGAGGGGGAGGCGGCAGAGCGAGGGGGAGGTGGGGCGGAGGAAGGAGGCAGCGGAGCGAGGGGGAGGCGGAGGGGGGAGCTATCCCGTCGGGGGGCGGGTGGGACAGGATCCCGTCCCTCAGTCATCCCCATATATTTAAAAAGAAAAGAAAAGGAACGGGCGCTCTACCATCTCATTAGAGTGGGGGAACTGTACACAGTACGACGGAAATGAGAGGAAGATTAGGTAGTTAATAGGCTGTTTGATTGCCTGCATCCAAATGCAACTACCCCCTCCGGGCCAGGCTCTGGAGATACGACCAAATTGGGTGTTTCCCCATAGTCAGGCGCCGCGGATGCAGCACAACCACGTGCGCGACACATTTGATTCATTTATTTGCTATATCTTTTGATTAGTATTTTCGATTACCGAACTGATTTTAAAAATGGGTTATTGATATTTTTTCGAACAAAACGAGACCACACTTGCCATATAAATTTTAAAAGTTTAAAATTTTCGTTTTTGAATTTATTTATTTATGAGACTTTCTTTTGAATTTTTTATTTTCGTAATTGATTTTTTGTTATTTTGATTTTTTAGAATTTATTTTTTAATATGTTTCATCCCTCTTTTGAATTTCTCCATGTCATTCTCTCCTTAGTGCAGTCAACCAAACAAAATCTCTACGCAGTCTGTATAATCTCATACACCTAACTAAACAACAACTATTTGCATCATGTCAGCCTGGCTCCAACCAGCTTGGCTCGGCTCATACAGCCTGATTCAACTGAGAAGGCAACCAAACAACCTATAACATATTCTGATTTGCGATAACGAGTACGGTGTCTTACACGTTTGAGGCTTTGAGCTATTAGATATTTTCCCTATTTTATTTAAAACTTTTAAAATAAAAATTTATACCCGCATTGATCATGATATGTTCTAATAGGATCAACCGTGATCTTATTACAATTTTTTTTACTCTGTTCTGATTTTTAATATAATTGATATGTATTTTTTTCTTTAATAGTTGTGTCGACGGTTGAGATATCGATCTCAAGTCGCTAAGGTTCTTCAGAAGTGAGATAGGAGACACGCCAAACAATGCGAACAGCAACGAACAGGAGACAAGGGTTTTTATCCTGGTTCAGGCCTCTCGGGGGAGATAATAGCCCTACGTCCAGCCTTTCTTATATATCAGAGATGAATACAAGAGGTGGCTCGGCGAGACGAAAAAGTCTCGGCGAGATTATGGGTGTACAGGTGAGTAGTATGCGACAAAGTAATCTTAGATGCCAGATGCGTCTAAGTCGTCTCTGATCATCCCCCTAAACGCCGTAAGGGGCATGGTTTATATAGTACAGAGCAAACCGATCTACCGAGGGAATATCGGGTCGGGCTAACTATGAGATCATAACGAACTCATACTCATGCCAAATATATCCCGAAGCAGATAAGGCATACTCCTTGTCTTGGGGATCACGACTCCTAATCCAATCCGGGAAACCACGTCCGGGTCTTCACGTAGCCGTGCGTAACTCGCTCGAGTCGACTCAAACAGAATCCTAGGCCATTACGCACCGTGCCGACCATGAAGGCATTCGGCGGGATGCACATGGGCTCGATAGAACCTTCCGTGAGCCGGGCCCGTAGACTATTCGATTGGGCCGTCGAGGAGTGGGCCATGGCAATGGGCCGTGATCTAATCTCGACAGCTAGCCCCGAGACTCAAGTGGAAGGACTCACTAGAGTGGGGTCGTCCTCTTGAGACTCAAAGTCGCGAAGAGGATATTTTCCTGCTACAAAGGCATGTAACAAAGCATCGAACAGGTTATGGTTCAACCGAACAAGACTTGTTCGGGACCGAATAAACCGATCGATGCCGAGCAACTCCGTCGCGTCGAGGAACGACATCTGTCGAAAGCAGAGCACTCGGCCTTGGTCTGAACATCGAAAAATAGCCGTTAGCGATTCCAACGGTAATTTCTGTCATTGCTTGAATGAAAACAAAGCACCGTTTTACCTAGCCGCAAATAAAAACTAGCCGCTTTGGGACTAAACCGTTGCGAGCCGCTTATACGGGACTATAAAGCACCCAAGCCGCCCGCTGCCAGCCACTGTTCTCACGCCTTTCCTCTCTAAGCCCTAGTTCCAACCACGCGCCCAAAGATCAAGCACCCAAACTCCACCACCAACCACGCTTTCGCCGATCCACAGGAACCGCTATGGCCAAGTTCACGGCACTAGCCTCGACCGAGGAGGACCTTAGGATCTGGGAGGAGGAGGCCACATTGACACCGGTAGCTGGAGGTCGCCGGAGAGGAGGATACTCGGAGCTGGAGGAGAGTTCGTTAACCGAGCAGATTCGCCTGTTGGGTTGCGATCTCTCAAAGCGACCGTTGAGGCCTTCTTAAACATTAGCGGATTGGAGGTGGCGAACCTCAATCCGAATAAACATCCTCCAGATGGCCGTCTTCGCACTTTTGTGCGAAGGCTATCTGAGAATCGATCCACCGGTGAAATTTGTTCCTCCACTATTATCTGATGACGAGGAGCAGCTCGCCGCTTCGGCGCCTGGGTGCTACTACCTCAAGCTCGGGCCACCCACGACGACGCGGCCAGACCCTCGCCCACCTCTGCTTGACTCGATGGGGCGTGGTGGGTGAGGTGGTTCTACTGACAAGCGGAGCGGCGACAAGAAGCTCATCTTCACGGAAAGGCGCCGTGAAGGGACACCAATGCCTCGGCGGAGATGAGTGCCGAGGATGATGCACGCGACAAGAAAGATCGCCTCCTCGTGAGCCTTGGGCTCACAGGCGGAGATCATCCGGGACTTCACAGTGACAATGAATCGCCCACTGCGGAGAAGGTCCTATCCTTCTACAAGATAGAGGATGGGAAGACATCACAAGGGAGAGCACGGGTAAGTGCTTTTAAGACTCGACCTCTTCATTGATCGTTTCCTCCGAACAGAATTTAACGATTCCATCTGCCGGCGTAGATGCCAACCGACGCATGGGTGACCGAGCGGGTTGACGCCATGCTGAAGGCGGCGAAGAAAGACAGCGAGGTCACCGGCGAGGTGGCCTACACTTGTCCGAGAAACGTGCTCATCCGCCGCAGCGAGGTAAATCACTTATACCCAACCCGTGTTGCTAGATTTACACTTTGTTGGTTTTAATCTTGACGTTCGCTTCTCAAAATGCGTAGGAGGACCAGCTGATCCTCGGAGGGATCGTCGAGGATCTCTCTGGATCTGAGAAGGAGAAGCCGAAGAAGGGCAAGGCCAAGGCGGCCACAAAGCCCAAGGTGGCGGCTGAGCCGACGCTTGGCTTCGCCAGCGCCATGGCGGCCGCCACCGCCGAAGAAACCAACAAGGGCGACGGAGGCGCACAGGCAGAACAAGCGGGCGCGGTCAGCCCAATGAGAAGAGACCAAGCCCTCCCTCCTCGCCGAAAGCAGAGCGACGAAGAGTAAAGACCATGGCCCTCCGGCTTAGGCGTTACACGCAAGCTCACCCGGGCCATGTGGCGCGGCTACAACAGGTCGCCGAGCAAAGGAGACTCGAGGAGGAGGTTGCGCGCAAGGAGAAACTCCTTGCGTTGCGCGAGAGGAGTGCTCACTCACCAGAGAGCTGAGCTCATCATATGAACGCCTAAGGGCCAAAGCGAGAAGCCGCCAAGGAGCCCCCGAGGAAAAGGCGGAAAGTTCTGGCGAAGAAGATCAGGGTCAAGCTCTCCACGGCAGGTATGTAGAAATCGATCTTTTGATCTTTCCACCTTCTGACCGCATTGGACTTAACGACCAACTCTCGTTCATCAGCTGCCCAAGAAAAGACCGCCACAGACGACGTCGAAGAGGCGCTCGAGCGGTCGCCTTGCCGAAACATCTGACGGCGCGTCGGCGGCGAAGGAGGTCGGGCGACCTCAAGGACAAGCTGGCGGCGTGGAGCCTGCTGCCGCCGGGCTCCAGCGAGCAGATCGACGCGCTCAAAGGCGCGGTGAAGCGGCTGGAGGCGAAAATAGCAGCGGGTGGCGCCACGGACCTCGGGGCCAAGGCAATGGTTCGAAGCGCCCAGCATGGACCGAGCAGCCGGTCCTGCCTGGCACTTCGTCGCAGGGGCAGCTCACCCCTGAGGCGACGGGATTCTCTGGCGAGCAGGGTGAGACCCCCGCTGCCAGGGAGCAAGAAGAAGCCCCCGAGCAAGTCGAACAAGTCGTCCTGCCGGTGGAAACAACGGCGCCACCGAGCGGAGTGGCTCCGGCCTCGCCCGAAGGCGTTCGGGCGGGAGAGGAAAAGGAAGAGGAGAAGGAGCGCGGAGGCGAAAGCGCTTCGCCCGTCGCTCCCGCTCTCGAGCAGATGCGCTCCCGCAAGAAGAAGGAGCGAACAAAGGCGGCGGCGGCAAGGACGCGCCCGCCTCATCCCGCATGAGCGGGCTTCGTGGACGATGGCCTCGAGGACCGCTGCGTCGCGGATGAAGCGCCGACTTGGCAAGGTAAACACCTGTGCCAAATTTTGTTCATTTTAGCCACATCATCGCAAGCGTAGTTGACTTGTTCTTCCTCTCGTGTCTTGAGGACACCATGGCGGAACTCGAGGATGGGGTCACCATCGAACGGGCCGCCGTGCTGGCATCCCTCCGGGAGCATCTTGAGGCCGGGGATCCCGGGGCAGAGCGCTCTGCGCTGGCCCAAAGCCGGGCCGGCCAATTTGAAAGCAGCTTGGCTCAAGGCCAAGCTGACCAAGGAGAGGCATTCCTCTGAGGCTCTCCTAAAGGAAGCCGAGGAGCTTCGCGCGCAAGCCGTGAAGGCGAGCACCGCGGAGGAGGTGCCGGGCCGCACGAAGTGGCTTGAAGAGCAGCTTGCTGACGCGTCCCACCGGCGGAACCAGCTCGCGGAGGAAGCCAAGAAGCTCAAAGCCCAGCTCGCCAAGGAGGAGCAGACATCCGCGGGACTCCAGGCTAAGATCTCAACCCTGTGGGCTTCACAGGAAGAGATCGAGGAGATGCGCGGGATGGCGGTGAGGGCGATCACCGCGGAGAAGAGGGTCAAGGAGCTGGACGAGCAGCTCAAGACCGTCGAGCAGCGAGTTAGCCAGAGCGAGGCTCTGACCGACCAGTGCGGGCCAAGATCAGAAGAAGTCGAGGCTCTCCGTCTGGAAGGCGACGGAGCGGGCCAGAGCAGCAAGGAGGAAGCCGATCGTCTCGAGTGAGGCGAGAGAGGGTTCAAAGCCCAAGGGAAGTCCTGCGCCTTAAGGAAGTGATCGAGGGGCTCAAGGAGCAACTCGCTTCTAGGTAGTCAGAGAAAGGTCAGAACCGAGATGGACTTTTGTACCGCAAATTTTGTTAATAAAGACTTACCTTTTTCCTGCAAAGAGAGAGCGACAAAAGACAAGAATGAGCGAAACTAAGAGAAAAGCGAACAGTAGCTAGGAAGTTTAAGAAAACCGGTAGAGCGCTTAGCCTAACTCCCAGCCCGTTGTGCATCTCGCGGAAACACGAGTTTGCGAACCCGAACAGTGCACAAGAGAAAGAGCGACACCCTAGCCCCGTGACGGACGATGCTCGAGAACCTAAGCTGCGAACTCGAGCACGTCGCGTAGAGAGAAAGAGCGACACGAACCTTGCTCGATTCGTTCCGTAGTCCGCTTTCGTTGGCGTAAGTTAAGCGATTCGAGAGTAACCGAACAAGGAAAGTGCCTCTGCCGCGGGGGCTTACGAGAGCGAGCTTTACCAAGTGGTCGTGCCGAAGCGAGAAGTGCCTCTGCGCGGAGGGCTTACGAGAGCGAACTTAGCCGCGAGGTGGAAAGGCCGTGTTACGCAACCCCGAGTTTAGGAACTTGTCGAAACCAGATCACGGGTAGGGAACAATCCTTAAGATTATGGAGCCAAGAGTTCGCAAGACCGGGCAGCCATCAAGTGTTACAGAGAGAAAGTAGTGCGAGAAGACAAGCGGTGAAAAGGGCACAGAGGCCGCGAAGATTCACTGAGAATTGGATTGAACTTTACATGGTGCCCGAGAGACTTGGACGAACTAAGGCGCGAAGTTTTACAAAAGCGCAAAGCTAAGCAAACACAGAAAAGACCTACACAAAGAACTTACGAAGCTGGTCGATGTTCCAAGTGCTGGTCAGCTCTCTCCCGTCCTCCATAGCCAGGCGAACAGCCCCCGGGCGAGCAGAAGAAACGACCGTGAACGGGCCCTCCCAACGAGGAGTTAACTTGTTGGCATTGGACAAGTTCTGGACACGGCGCAGAACGAGGTCGCCCGCCTTCAAAGCCCTAGGTCGAACTGTCTTGGCAGCGTGCCGGCGAAGATCTTGCTGGTAGCGCGCCATTCTGACTTGTGCCCGGTCGCGTGTGCCTTCGAGGAGATCGAGATCGAGGAGGCGCTCTTGCTCGTCGTCAACTAAGTTGACCGAGCTCGTGCGAGGCGAACCGAGTACGATTTCGGCGGGCAGGATGGCTTCTGCACCATAGACCAATTGGAAAGGAGTTTCCCGGTCGCTGGTGGCAGTAAGCGAATCGCCCAGAGGACGGAAGGAACCGTCAACCCGAGCCTTCTTGTGCTCGCCGAGAGCAGCAAATACCGCCGTTTAATACCCCGGACTATCTCGTCTGTTAGCTCGCCGATCGCTCCATTGCTCGTGGATGTGCCACGAGGAGAACAGACCTTGGTACCCGGTGTTCACGGTATTCACGGAATAGCTCGCTTTGGAACTGGTACCGTTATCCGTGATCGACTTATGGGGAATCCCAAAGCGGCGTGACCACGTTGCTTTTGAAAAAGCGAACACCGTTTTGGCGTGAAGAGGCGACACAGCGCCGCCTCAATCCACTTTGTAAAAGTGTCTATGGCGACAAGCGGTGTGTATGGCCCTTGTACCCCTTAGGGAATGGGCCGAGCAGATCCGCACCCCATGTGGAAAAAGGCCAAGATGGGGATTGTTTGGAGCTCTTAGGCGGGCTTGTGTGCCTTCCGGCGTGAAATTGGCAAGCCTTACACTTAGTCACGATGTCTCGGGCATCTTGTAACGATGGGCCAATAATAGCCCATGCGAAGCGATTTGCCGACCGAGTTACAAGGAGGCGTGGTTGCCACGAGCACCCTCGTGTATGTCCCTAAGAAGGAACACACCCTCTGTTGCGAGATGCACTTGGAGAGAACTCCCGAGCACCTCGACGGTAAAGGATGCCGCCCACAAGCTTGTATGGAGCAAGACGCCTTGTAAGCGGGAACGCTTCGGCTTCGTCGTCGGTGGTCCCATCTGCAAGGTACCGGACAAGTGGCGTTGTCCGATCCGGCACTGCTCGATAACGGAGACAGCACCACTGTCTCGTTGCCTCGTCCGGAGACGTGATTGAGGGCTTGTAAAGGTGCTCGACGAGCACCCTGCGAAAGGAGTTCGCGTGAGGATCCAAACTTGGATAGCTGGTCGGCCAGGAAGTTGTCCTTCCTAGGCACACAGAGCACTTTGAAAAATCGAAAATGCCGCTCCAACTTCCTCACTTCAACCAGGTATCGCGCCATTGAGTTATCGCAAAGACCGATACTCCTTGTTAACTCGATTGATGACCATTTGTGAATCTCCTTCACAGTTAGCCGTTGAACACCAAGCGACTTGCACGCTCTTAGTCCCGCGAGAGGGCCTCGTATCTGCGGCGTTGTTAGTCGCCACAAAGTGTAGTTGGATAGAATCTCGGAGGTGCTCTCCTTGAGGAGATGAGAACAAAACCAGCCCCGAGTTTCGGTCTGCGAGCCATCGAAAAACATGGTCCAGAGGGTTCATCGGGTTGCTCGGGAGCTTCACGGGATTTGAGCGGCAAGTCCATTCAGCGACAAAGTCGGCTAGGACTCGTGACTTAATAGCGATTCGGGCGACAAATAACAGATCAAACTCGCTAGTTCCATTGCCCACTTAGCTATCGTCCGCTAGATTCCTTGTTCCGTAGGATTTCTCCCGGAGGAACGTGGTCGGGACCAGATTTGATGCGCTGGAAGTAGTGGCGAAGCTTCACGGAGGCCATGAGCAAGGCATAGAGGAGCTTCGGACCTCGTGGTAACGCTCCTTTGATCCGTGAAGTACCTCGCTCACGTAATAAATTGGTCATTGTAGGCCTTCCTTTCGACAATCAAGATCTGCGCCACCGCTTGTGGCGTGCAACCTAGGTCTGAGGGAGCCGCCGCCATGCCGCTGGGTAGTCAAGACGGTAGGATTGGACAGTATCGCCGGATCTGGAAGGATCTATCGGCTTTTTCATCCACTTGAAACCATTGTGCTTGCGCAGGCCTTAAAGAAGGGCGACTGCGTTCGCTTTGACGGAAATAAACACGCTTAGAGCGACCATCCGTCCAAGTGAGGCTTTGTACTTCCTTTACGGTAGTTGGAGCCTGCATATTTTCAATGGCCTCGATTTTTTCAGGGTTGGCAGAAATACCTTGCGAGCCAATGACATAACCGAGCAACATTCCAGATCGAACACCAAAGGTACACTTCTCTGGATTTAATTTTATTGATTGTGCCCGTGAGATTGTGAAAGGTCTCGCTGGGTCTTTTACATGATCTGGAGCATACTTGCTCTTTACAACTATGTCGTCGACATAGACCTCCAGGTTTTTTCCACACTGTTCGGGAAGGTCTTCTCCATTAAGCGGTTGGAACGTGGCACCAGATTGCGCAGACCGAAAGACATGGTCGTATAGCAGAAAGTGCCGAAAGGGGTGATGAAGGCAGTCTTCTCTTCATCCTCGGGGGAGATGCTTATTTGGTGGTAACCGGAGTAAGCATCTAAAAACTCGAAGTCAAGGCGTCATGATCGCATCGACCGGTGATCAATACGAGGCAGCGGAAATTGTCCTTAGGACAAGCAGCGTTCAGATCTGTGTGATCGACACATCCTCCACTTGCCGCCTTTCTTCTTTACAATGACAGGGTTGGCTAACCACTCGGTGTGATCAACCTCGCGGATGAACCCAATGAATGAAAGCGGTTGCTAGTCGATCTTTGATGATCTCTGTTTGAATTCAAAAGCGACGAAGCTTCCGCGAACAGCTTCTTGTCCGCCGGACATGACCGGCTTTGTGCTCGATTACCTCCCTTGGGACTCCGGGCATGTCAGATGGCTCCCAGGCGAATACATCTGCATTGGCTCGGAGGAAGGCAATGAGCTCGCTTTCCTATTTGGGGTCCAGATTGGCCCCGGTGAACTGCTATCTTGGAAGTATCATCAGCGGCAATGAACTTCCTTGGTTTCTCCCCTGGTGAAGGAGACCCTAGGGCGTCAGACTTGGTCTGCGGAACTTGAGACCAGCGGTGGAAGCTGGTCGACCAGGGCAAGGGATCGCCGTCGCAATCCAAAGTCAGACTTTGTAATTGCCCTTGACCGTGATCACACCGTTAGGACCCGGTATCTTCACGCAATGGTAAGCGTGGTGGGACACGGCCATAAACTTACCGAGAGATGGCTCGCCCAAGATTGCGTTGTACGCCGACGGAAAGTCGACCACATCGAAAGTGATCAACTCGTCCGAAATTGCTTGGGTTGCCGAAGGTGACAGGAAGGACAACCTGCCCCAACGGTTTGACAGCTTCTCCCGGAACAATTCCGTAGAAGGGCATTGCGACTTCCTTCAGCTTGGAGCGAGGGATTTGCATCTCGTCCAAGACTTTAGCAGAAAGCAAGTCCAAAGCGCTCCCGCCGTCTACTAGGACACGGCCAACTCTCGCGTTGCTGATGGTCGGGGCGACCACCAGTGGGAGCCGCTGAGGCTTGGTCATCCCAGTGGGGCAATCCTCCTTAGAGAAGGAGATGGAGACCTCAGTCCACTTCATCGATTCAGGCTGAGGTTTTGCCTTTTCGACGTTGTGGACCTCCCGAGCAGCTTCCTTGAGGCTGCGCCGAGAGGTGTAAGCCGAGGAGCCGCCGAAAATGACGGCGATATGGTTCACGGGCTCGTGATATTTGTCATCATCTTCCCGATCACCATCGTCGGTTTGGCGCTTGGCCTTACCGGCATCACCATGTTCGGGCAGGGTGGGCATTGGGCCCTTGCCGTTGTAGAAATCTTCGAGCTTTGCGCCCAAGTTCTCTGATGGCGATATCATGCCCGTAGTGCTTGGTGGAACTTGCAAAATCGGTCGCTCGGACCTTTCTTGCCTTGTCCGCCTCCCTGAGCGGGCTTTTTGCCCTTGTAATTATTGTTGGGCTTCTTCTGCCCGTCCTTGGGAGGAGGTGCGCGATCCATACCTGCGACGGTATTGTTCGCATCACCTTTGTTCTTCTTCTTCTAGGACTTCTTGTCACCAGGAACATTGCTGCTGCCCTTCTTCTTCTCATCCACACCAGGCTGGGCGGGCAGCTCACCCTTGTCGAACGCCTTTTTGTACTGAACGCGCTCTGCCGCGTTGGCATAGCGGTCACCGCCTTGAACAGTCGTTGGCGGTCCAGGTCTCATTGATCTCGAGATCCTGGGTGAGCCGCTCGTCGCGGACTCCGTTTTTGAAGGCGCGGACAACAGATTCATCCGAGATGTTCGGGATCGTGTTGCGGATCTTAATGAAACGCTTCACGAAGTTGCGGAGGGTCTCCCGCTCATCCGGATCATCGGTGCAGATCATCCTCCTTGCCCAGACGCACGTAACACTCCGAAATTAGCAATCGAGCGTCACAAAGTCGGGTTCCATGAGTGATGGAACCTCTTGCCGATTGAACGACCACGTCCGAGCAAAGACCCTCAAGGACAATCGGGAGGTAATTATCCATAACGAAGCTCGTCACCCGGCCGCCATGATGGTCAGAGCGAGATGGAAAGGAATTCCTCGGGTTACGAGTCCCATTGTACCTTTCCATGTGACCGGGCTTGAATTTTGAGGGCCACCGGACGGCCAAGCTCGTCGGAGAAAGCCCTGCAGCCCGTGAGCATATGACCGCCACCTTCCCGGCAGAACCTAGTCTTGAGAAGACGTTGGTCTGCGGCGCGGAGGAACTCTCGCTGAACGGAGGACTCGGCTGGAGAAACTCTCTCCGGACAATCCACCACGCTCCTTCCTCGTGGTTGCGACGACGCGCCTCACGAGGGGACCGTCCGTGACCATCGCGGCGCGCTTGCCCCCGTGGTCGCGATGACTACGAGGACTCGGCGAGCGACGGCGCGACCACGGGTAGCTTTGCTCATGGACGAGTGATCTTCGATGGTGACGGGGTCACGCGATCGATTAGAGCTGTCCGAATCATTCCGGCAGTTTGGTGCTACGCTCGAGGAGTTGTTGACTTCTCCTAGAGACTTTAGGCCTTCACCGGTCGCTCTAGGTTAGTCGCACAAAGACGCCTATGCGGGCGAGATCGGCTTGATTGGTGGATCTAAGGACCGTTGCCATAGCCTCGAGCCGTTCCGACTTTGATCTATGGGTCCCGGATCTCTGAACCATCCGCGTTTTGTCCGGACCGAGTCCGGTCACGCGGGAATTGACCCAACAGGAAGCTTCGCCGGAGACTTAAGCGCCGACGCGAGGTGGGTCGCGACGCCGCCGCTACACCGGTCGCTAAACCGTGCTAAGGTTTGATTGATGGAATCGCCGAGGTGCGGCGAATGACGTCTTGCTCGCGGCGACTGCGCGCACCTCGCGTCTTGATGCCGAAAGCGAGTTAATCTGCCCGACCTCGCCGGCCGCCACGGCCGTGCGGGATCCTCGAGGTTCCTACATCGGCCATGTTAATGCCGCGGGGCCATGCGAAGGTATGCTAGACGGTGTCATCATTTGTGTCTCCACAGTGGAATCTACCGACATAGCCTTGGAATCGATAAATCTAAACCGTCGTAAAGATCATCGCCCGTGAGTCGCTCGCCGATGACGGAGGCGATTCGAGGCTATCTCCGCCATGTAGGCGAGATATCTGCCTCGGATGCGAAAGTGTTCGAGACCGAACAGATCGATCCGAATCGACAGGATGAGACATCCGTCCCTCCGAGTCGTAGCCCTCGTGAAGTATCTCAGATCGCCGACGGAGTTCGACATGCTCGATCTGCGTGTCCCCACAGACGGCGCCAGCTGTCGACGGTTGAGATATCGATCTCAAGTCGCTAAGGTTCTTCAGAAGTGAGATAGGAGACACGCCAAACAATGCGAACAGCAACGAACAGGAGACAAGGGTTTTTATCCTGGTTCAGGCCTCTCGGGGGAGATAATAGCCCTACGTCCAGCCTTTCTTATATATCAGAGATGAATACAAGAGGTGGCTCGGCGAGACGAAAAAGTCTCGGCGAGATTATGGGTGTACAGGTGAGTAGTATGCGACAAAGTAATCTTAGATGCCAGATGCGTCTAAGTCGTCTCTGATCATCCCCCTAAACGCCGTAAGGGGCATGGTTTATATAGTACAGAGCAAACCGATCTACCGAGGAATATCGGGCCGGGCTAACTACGAGATCGCAACGAACTCATACATGCCAAATAGGACCTTCGGTGGATAAGGTAAGCTCCTAATCTTGGGGATCACGACTCCTAATCCAATCCGGGAAACCACGTCCGGGTCTTCACGTAGCCGTGCAGAACTCTGTTCGAGTCGGACTCAAACAGGAATCCTAGGCCATTATGCACCGTGCCAGCCATGAAGCTGTTCGGCAGGATGCACATGGGCCTGATAGAACCTTCCAAGGAGCTGGGCCCTGGTAGGCTGTTCGATTGGGCCGTCAGGGAGTGGGCCATGGCAATGGGCCGTGATCTAATCCCCGACAAGTTGATATAGACTTATTTTTCAATTGTTTTTATTCAAAATTTAAAATATCTGTTATGGTTGATAAAGGACTTCTTTTAATCCGATATAGATCTTATTTCTATTATTATTTGTTCCAAATTTATGTGTTTTTATTTTTCTTTTGCAGATATTAACTCATTTTTGGTGGTTCTCTTTAACCTGTCTTCTTATTTTCTTATTAAACTTTGGCAGCTTCCCGAAGTATCTTGAAAAGTTCATTCACTTCGTTTGACTTGCTCTTTATAGCTTTGGGATGCATCTTGAGACAACAAAAAATGGAATGCAAATATCAAAGTGCTTGATTCTTTTGATTCAGAGATACATACATAAAATGAGATAAGCGGTCCTATTTGGTAGAGCTGAAAAGTTGGATAACACTAAAATCTAAAAAGTTGAGGGTTCTCAAAAAATGCTTAGAAGGGATAAAAAAATATTCAAAGTACTTTGGAAATAACTTAAAAGACTAAAAAAATGACTATAACGTATGGCTTCTAAAAAAATGATAAAATATCTAATGTATATTTCAATCCAGTAGCTAAAAGGAAAAGAGATTGTTTATTCTAATTAACTTTATTTTAATTTTCTCTAATTTTTATTTTTATTGTACCTAATATGAAGTATTTCTTTTAATTTGGCATGGTTATTCTGAATGTGTATTATTTTGATATGAAACATTTTTAATCCAACCTGCACTTTTATTCCTATCATTTTTATTCTAAATTTATATTATTTTTATTTTTTAATTGTAGTTGATGTGAATTTTTTATTTTTGTATAATATGTTATAATTTTACCCCATTGTAATAAATGATGTGGGTCTTTTGTCTCTTCAATTAACATGCTAGTATCTTTTGATGAAATAGATTCAAAAACCTTTCAAAGTCTAGCTTAATATTCAACTCATTTTGGCTTTTGATGAAACAAATTCAAAAACCTTTCAAAATCTAGTTTAATATTCAACTCATTTTGGCTTAGCTAGCTTATTTATTCGGCTCAAGTTCTCGGAAGTCCGAACATGTTGTAGATCTTTTTTCTGTTTCATCCAATTAATGTAGAAATTCTTGTATTTTAGAGTGAACTTGGTAGTTTTCGTGGTTGTTCTCTTCGTATGCTCCAAGTCATATGTTGTAGGAGATTCTACTATTTTACAAACCACACGTAGTCACCGCCCCACCTAGCTCTAACTCTTAAGTTATTTGCTCCTCTAACTTTAAATATCCGAGCATTCCGGTTGTGGAGTGTAAGGGCATGTCCAATGCAATCCTTAATATTTCCCTATATCATCACTATTCATCTACTTTTCTATCTCTTTCTATATTTTTTTCTCTTATATTTTATTACATACCCTACTGCTACAGTGTTTTAGGTGTAAAATAGGGGTAGAATGAAGGTGGCATTGTGCATGCCTTAACGAGTGTTATGTAAAATAGGGGTAGAATGAAGGTGTCATTGGGCATGCCCTAACGAGGGTTACAGTTTGCAACCATACGTATGAGTCTTTATTTATTTTTTTGAGAGGGTACAAAGAAGTCTTTATTTTTTTGTTTCAGATTAAATTAAATTAAATGAAAATTTGTTATTTTTGTATAGGCCAAATGTTGTAATATTTGTAGTTATTTTTGTGGGGTTTTAAATAGTTTTTCTTAAAGTTCGCAAAATAATTTTTCTTAATTTTTAAAATTTTTTAAAATGACTTTCGAGTGGCTCAAGAATTTGCTATAGTAAAACGCAACTCAACATTAATCTGAAACAAACAAGGCCCTAATATACTTGAGATAAACTCTAAATATGATCTGATATATTAGAGATTAATTATGAGTTGGGGATTACCCTTAAAAAAGATTATGAGTTAAAGATAAACTCTAGATGTTGATATAAATCTAGTCACGCAAATGTGCAGGCCACTTGCTCGTTTATATAATATAATAATTAGTTGGTAGGTAGGTAGCTATCTAGATTTGCTACCATGTCAGGTTATCGCGAAACGCTTAATACAACAATAAAATAGTTTTCTTCGTAGGTTAAATCGAGTGTACGTGAACTATGTACATCTTTTAGAATATTGAAAAGTAATGGTTTACTTTTTTTGCTTCGTAATATTTTCTTGGACCTAATATAGAATTTTCTTGGACTTAGTGAACTTCTTACCTGCTACTTGTGAATAGCCAGAATCAAATTGCTTGGGGTAATTTAACTGTGGAATTTGATCTACTCGCTGACTTAAACATGCTCCCCTCGATTTGCTTCTAATCTAATCTGAATACTATAGGTAGAAATGCACAAGTTGTCACCATGTCTAATTAATACGATCTATTATTTGTTACAGATTTGGTACATGTGGATTTATTGTTTGTTGCAGATTTGGTAGCTGTAGTATAATATGGACTCTTCTGGTTGCTTGCTGCAATTTATATAATGTCAACTATTCTTTTTAATTTATACCGTTATAATCTGATCTCACTAAAATCAATTGTGTAGATTTTTTTTTCTCTCTCCGATTAATAATTTTTTTAAAGATTTTTTTAAAGATTTTTGGATTGGCGTGGTGCTTCTATTTGATCCTTGTTTATATAGATAGTTGATGGCTGTGCTACCAGAAAAGAGAATCTCCTCTAATTATGTTTACACGCTGTTGCAGGTTGAGGGAGCATTGTTGAAATATAGATATGTTTTGTTCTATTCCTTCTAGATCATGTAGATGACCATGTTATTGCTATTGAGTTTCCACTTTACCGCTCTTGCTAAGGATACACCGATTTGAGCCCACCAATAGCAGAAACGCGGGTTCCATCCAGTGGCGGAGCTTGAGCAACATATGATAGGGGGCCAAAATCTGATTAATGAAGATTAGAGGGGGGCCATTAAGCATATATAATCAATTTTTAGCCTATGTAACACTACTTTCTCAAAGGATTTTACAATTGTTGGGGGGGGCCAGCACCCAGGCTAGCCCTAACGAAGCTCCGCCAGTGGTTCCAGCAACAATGGGTGTGGCGTGGTAGGATAGTGGTGAAGCTGTCGTACACAAAGGAAAGGTGGTTGATGTATTTCAGGTGTAACATGTAAAGGAAACAATGTGTTTGGTAGGGACAACCTTTGCTAGCAAAGATGTTGGCCATGTTGATCATTCCATGAGCGAAGGTCTAGGTGAAGAGCATGCATTCGTGTCTATACCTTCCATATGATATGGATAGGAACGAGTTTAATATTGCTGTGGAACTGAAGGGTACAGGAGGGCTTGGTTGAGTAGATACCGCAAGGGGTGTGATTCCAAGTGATTTCATCTACTTTAGAGTTGATAGCTCTTCTGCCAACCACTCAATTTTGATAGAGGAGATAGAGCAAGAGGATCTATTCCAATCCTGCAATTAACATATTTGGATTTTTGGGTTCTTGTTGGTACCTCTCTCTTCATGAATAGTAAGACCTTTTCATCGAATCAAGGTGTTCTTGCCATAAAAACTCGGCCATGTACGTACGAAACTTTGGTTCGTTCGTTGAAACTTTGTTTGTTTTCTCGTGAAACATCTTGTGCATAGGGGAAATCTTTTTAAATAAAAGTGGAATATGAGGTTTCATCATTTTTTATGTTTCATCATGTCTTTGTCCATGTTTCATCTGCTCTTTAGTCATGTTTCATGTGATACTTCGTCCATTTTTCATCAGTGTCATAATCATGTTTCATCAATACACTGTCAAGTTTCATAAGTAGTTTTTCCATATTTCAACATAAATTGTTCAAGTTTCATCAATACGCCCTGTCAAGTTTCATTGATAGTTAGTTCCCCATGTTTTAACAAAAATTATTCAAGTTTCATCAGTTTCACACATGTTTCATCTGTATATTGTCATGTTTCATCAGTGATTCAATTGTTTCAATTCCTGTGATGATGTCAACATGGCACGAGTGCCCGATTTCGATGGAATGGGTTCCCGTCGACATTTGATTCCTGGCACCCGCCTATACTTTAAGCGTGAACAATACTTACCAATACATTGTAGTATTTTCGGAGGGGGTTAATATTTAAAGCCACATTCATATAACATTTCATCATTAACTTGTTAAAATCATAAGGTGGCCATAACATCAATCAATACTATGTTACAAGCTCGTACTGACCGCTCCCTGTTTACTCCACGTGGAAACATTACAAATTTTAGAATCTACAAATTGAATTCAGAAATAATAGGAATAAAAAATCTACAAAATAAATTAAGAAATAATAGGAAAGAAAAATAAACTTTCAAAAATATAATTATAGTTTCAAAGCATGTAAAACCTAATTTTATGTAGACCTCCATCAAAAAATTAGTCATTTTTTATAAAAATAAGATTCACAAATACTTGAATTAAGAAATAATTCATTCTTTTCTTTCATACTAACTTTTGTGGCCAACTAAAAAATCCTAAAAAACAAAGCTTTACAAAATGGAATCATAATACCACAACAACGGCTCATAAAAAGATTTAGGCATTAAAAATAATTTTAAAAAATTAAATATGAAATAATGGGAATAAAAAATAAAAGGTGTAATGCTTTCTTATTCATTTGCTTTGTGATACACCTTTGTTTGCTTACTTAAGAAAAAGAGAGAGCATATAGTGGCGCGCCATAGGCGCGCTGACCTCGCTAGTTAGATTTACGGTAACAATAGAAGCCATCAAGCCCATTGTCACTCTTCCTTACCAGGAAGTATTGTAAAACATGCATTGCATATTTTTCTGATTTGTTTTCAATGTAGCGATGTTTACGCCCCCGTGGTGCGTGGCGTTAGTTTTGTAAAACATAAGTGCATTTTGGTATCTTTTATTTTTCATTTTTCTAGATTTTTATTTATTTATTAATATTTTATATAAGTCAATATTTCTAATGCTTAAATTCATTTATGGACCTTCACCATGAAATTTTTGTTGCAATTTGATTTTTTTTGTTTTTCTAGAATTTTTAAGTTTATTTTCCTGTGAGGAGTGATGTGGCAGCACCCGGCTCTGCCACATGGCACAACCCGGTGCCAGCAGGTTTAGGCCTTTGTTATATAGAATGATTTTTTATATAAGTCAAAATTTCTAATGCTTAAATTCATTTATGGACCTTGTCGGTGGCCCGAGCCAGACAACAGATTTATGAGGGGCTGCCCCGCGAAGCACGGTACCTCGCTCCGTGAAGCAGATCGAGGATACTGAGCAATCAAAGAGTAGCTAGCCTGTGCGAATTGAATAGCCTGTCTTTATTACTAGGGGCCCCCTATTTATAGCAAAGGGCCGGATTACAATGTTCCATTATAGCCCTTCTTCGAGGGAAAAAAGTAAGGGTAAAAGAGGTAAACCAGGATTATAGAGGGGGTTACGCCGTTGTAACAAACTAAGATTCCACTGCCACCTGGAACAGTTTGTTATAGCCAGCTGTCGTATCTCCCTAACACAGGATACGATCACTAGCACCTGTAACAAACCGTACCTGTCGTCTTCTGGACCTCCGCGACCGCCATTGCCTCGCCACTTCGAACTTGGGTTACCCTGATTCTGGGCAGCGACTGGGCTTTGCCTTGTCTGAGAAGGGGGGATATACCCCTTTGCTTCGGAGCAGCTCGGCCCGAAGGTGACGGGGCTCACCTTCGGGCGGCTCGCCCTTCCTTGGTTCGCCGTCGCTTCGCCTAGAAGATGCAAGGCACCCTCCTGGATGACCCTTTCCTCCATCTCCACGAATTAGTTCGCTGCTCCCGCTATCTCGCGGGGGGTGGGTGTCCCTTACTACAACAGACCTCACCATGAAATTTTTTGCTGCAATTTGATTTTTTGTTTTTCTAGAAATTTTAAGGTTTTTTTCCTGTGAGGAGTGATGTGGCACAACCTAGTGCCAGCAGGTTTAGGCCTTTGTTATATAGAAATGATATGCAAGTAGAGGTCGGGTGCACATTCCATTTACCCACGCGCGGGACGTCACCTTTTGATTTTATTAAATTGTGGGTTTGGAATCGGATCCTACCATCCTACTAATGTTCTGAAAACCAACTATAGACTGCGTGTGACGGCAACATGCAATTTGTGCACGTTCGGTCCACTAGGCCACTTACCTTCAGCATGGTATTTGTTCCAGGACCCATCTCCTGTGCACAATAAAACGATGGGACTATTGGAAGTGTGTGTGTGTGTGCACGCGTGCGCAACAACCAAGTGATATTATAACCATGAAACTACATGCATTCGGAACAAATTCAGTCAATCTATTGGAATGTGATATAACTTAGCAAGTGTACTACCCGAAAATATATACGAATTACTACATATTTCAGTTTTCTGTTCGCAGGATCTAGTTCATATTCCTTTAACATGTCCCGTATGTATGTTTGTCTAACCAATGCTAGAGTCTATAATTGTGCTCCTGCCAACTAGCTAGCTGGGTGTTTTTTTTTTGGCGAACAAATGCAGGAGTGCTATCATTCCATATAACGAATATACAGCATTTAAAATAAAAAAGGCTAAGACAATCTAACTAGTTCTTCGACGATCTATACTTATTAAGTTTGGTTTTGTTTACAACACTATTTGACCGTAAGCCTAAGCCCTCCCATGACTCCTATGACTCCCAACTCATGCATTTCCCCGGTCATCACAACCGCCAATCGGATGACTTTCACACAAATTTTTTTAATAGAATTTTAAAACTGAGTGTAGCTAAGATATCACATCCCGGTTGTGGGAGTAATAGGTGGTCCTCTTCATCATCTTATTTTTCAAATTCAGCGAATCCCGATCGTGTTCACCAAATCCAGCCACTGAGCTCATCTTGTAGAAGGTGGATCAGGGGGTGGAGGACATGCACAAAGAGAGATAGAGGAGGGGGGGGGGGAGAGGAGGAGGAGGAGGAGGTGTTGGTGGCTCCAGAAAGCCGACGAGATGTAGCGGTGACAGCGGTGCTGATCCAGCAAGACAAGGTGCGGAGAGAGAAAGTGAGCACGGAAAGGATAAAACAGTGAGTGGTTAGAGTCGTGTACATTTTTTGGTTTGCGGGACGCACGTCTGACTGACCGGAGAGCCAAAACAATTATATATATTAAAGATTATAAAGATTATATATACAAAATAATCTTTCTAATTAAACACAAATTATATTAAATTTACACATATAGAAATAATTTAAATTTTAAAATCAAATATAGCCACACAAATGTGTGGGACACCATGCTCATTGTCGCTAAAGCAGCATTTTATTTATCATGTAAAGTCATGAATACTGCTGCATACCAACGGTTTGCAGTTTTTTCTTGTTCAGAAAATCTCAAAAAATAAATAAAACTTTTTGTCTGTTTTTTGCACCCACGGGTTTTCATAGTTTTTCAGTTTTTTCACGAAACCCTGAAAGCTTAGCTTGATTTTTGTAGCTTAAATACCGCTGCGATAAGCACGCATTGGTTGAAGGCAGTCAATCTTGTGGATGCCCTTACGAGCGTCTGCAAGTTTCCTTGTGGATGCCCTTACGAGCGTCTTTAAGTTGATCCATCGAGAATCGTGCTGCTTAATCTGAGATTGTGGAGTGCCTTTCACTGAGAATCTTAATAGCCTAACTGAAAATTTTCCCTTTGCAGATCTGGCTCTCTTTTCTCAATCTTTTTCCTTCACGGGTAGGATGCGTGCAAAGCTCCCTTATTTTTCTCCTCCCTGGCGCCCTGCACTCAAAAGCCTGAAGAACCAATCTACCGTCTAATTTCCCCCTGAAAAAAAAAAAAAATCTACCGATCGGTGTTCTCTCATTCGGCAATCGGCACGCAGCACTGGCGAGAAATTGTACGGGCGCACACTGTCCGGGCCCCAAAGAACCGGAGCTGCGATCGGTAGCTCGGTGCGCCTAGAGCTGGTGGTCGCTGACTAGGCAGCACAGCACTCGACGGTGAGAGGCGCGGCAGGAGGAGTATTTGTTCCCGGTGGTTCCACTCCGGCGAAGGTGCGAGCCTGGCCCCGCGGCCGGAGTGACGCCAACCCGTTGCCGGTGTTGGAGCCCGCTGCGATCCTGCCATCTTATGGTCCGCCAGCAATCTGGCTCCCCCCCCCCCCCGAGACCAACACCTGGTCTCGGGCCCATGTCCCCCACATGTATTGGCCCAACTGGAAGCACAACCAGGTCCTGGGCCATCTCAGCCCAAAAGACTAGCCTTGTGGGAGAGGGGTGCCTCTACCTTTTAAGTTGTACTTCCCATCACCAATAACCGATGTGGGACTAAACCCAACAATCTCCCGCATCACACATCGGACCATCTGTCGTGCGATCTCATGGAGACAATCCGCGGGTTACCAACCATGGCTCTGATGCCACTTGTTGGAGCCCGCTACAATCCTGCCATCTCATGGTCCGCCAGCAATCCGGCTCCCCCCCGAGACCAACATCTGGTCTCGGGCCCATGTCCCCCACATGTATTGGCCCAACTGGAAGCACAATCCAGGTCCTGAGCTATCTCAGCCCAAAAGACTAGCCTTGTGGGAGAGGGGTGACTCTACCTTTTAAGTTGTGCTCCCCATCACCAATAACCGATGTGGGGCTAAACCCAACAATCTCCCACAGCCGGAATGACCAGCCTGCCCGGTCGGAATGGCCTTCCTTCCTTCTGTTGATCTGTAGAGGTGCGCCCATTTTTTTGCTACGATCGATGCCCTTACTGATGCACGCTTTAGCCAAGTTACATGGTCTATCTGTATCCCGGTGATGGATAATTATAACACGTATTGCAACGAGAATAATGTACAATACATATAGTCAGGAGTCTTTCATATCTAAGCCATTAATTTTATAAAATATCATTGATAAGATTAGAAAGGGTGTTACGGACATTAATATATGTGACTACAGGGATCACGCGTGCAGTGATACCGTGCATGTATGACACGTCTATACTATAACACTCACAAGGGGCGGACCCACCACAAGGACAGGGTGGGCCGCGGCCCGAGCTTGATTTTTTAGGCCTTCTTATACCCTAGGTCTAGTATAGGGGAGTTATACCAGATTACCCGTTAATTTCGCTCTAGGTAGGGCCGAATGGAGCAATTCAGTCCAAGGCTGAACTTCGGCCCACATCTCCAAAGGCCACAGCGCCGTTCTCTGTATCGCTCTCTCACTGCCATCTCTGTATCGCTGTCTCCCGGTCTCTCCCCTCTCTATATCGCTCCCTCACGGCGTCGGGGTCGGCGGCGTCCGCACGGGCGCACCGCGCACGCTGCATGGGATTGGGGGCGGTCGACGGAGAAGGCGAAGGCCGAGGCGCCTCGGCGGCCGGTGGCGGCGAGCCCGCCGCCTCCTCAGGTCCGACAGATCGAGGCAGAGCGGCGGCTACCCCTCCAGCCTCCACGGTAGACGGCTCGGGCTCGGCTCCACGCCTCCACCCGGTGGGGAGCATTACCGCTTGTTCGAGGTCTGCTCCCCCCTCCCCCCCGCGTCTTAATTCGTCTTAAATTGTTCTAGACTATTTGGTTTAGTGGTTATCGGCGGGTGGACATGCGAGGATTTATGCCAAATGAGCTAGACAAGGGGGAATGATTCAATTTGGGTGCGGATTTGGGGATTAGGCTTGCCCTACCTTGATTTTCATCCTACGTCCGCCACTGACACTCACCCACAGTCAGAACGATGGAGACACAGATGCTTTGACTAGAATAAGAAGTTAACACTCCCCCGTAGTCGAAATGTTAGAGGCACAAACGTTAAGACTAAGGCGGAACTCATTGAAAAACGAAAAATGCAAACCCTTAGTGATGATATCAGCATATTGCGATAAAGTTGGAACCTGGAGATTATGGACTTATCGGAGAGCGACACACTCACATAGAAAGTGCAAATCGATCTCAACATGTTTATTACGCTGATGCTACATGGGGTTGGTGGAGAAGTAGACGACGCTAATATTGTCGCAGTAGACAATGGTGGCTCAACATAATAGTGCCCAATCGGAGAGAGCACGTGGCCAGCAAGGGCGAACTGACCAAGAGTGATAAAGAGCCTAGGTCATTTGTTGTAGTTCAAGCTAGCCACGTCAAGAGAGACCGGGACCATGGCAATGATGTGCATGATACTGACCTCGTGTGCATGAAGAGTAGCAACGGTGGTGACATTAGAGGCCAGGTCGGGCATGGGAGTGAAACCGATGTCGTCGGGTAGAGTGGCAAGGTTGCCACCAGTGCCAAATTAGGGGGTGGCGAGTAGGGGTGAAAACAAGCCGAGCTGAACCGACCCGACCTCAGCCAAAAACCAGGCTCGGCTCGGCATTTTGGCGAGCCCCAAAAGTGGGCTCGACTCGGGCTCGTTAACACCTCCAAGCCCAGCCACGAGACAGAGAAATTCCAGAAACGAGCCAACCCTTGTTATTTTAATGAGCCTCAAAGTCGGCTCGGCTCGGGCTCAATAACACCTCCGAGCCTAGCCACGAGTTATTTTTCCAGCCCTAGCGATGAGATCGGGAATGCAAAGCCAAGGACGTGGTGAATTGGTGATCAATGCCCATGTCGAGCGCGTCAAGCGGGTTGAGGCCAAGGTGGCCTGCACTGAAGCCAAAGCCGAGTGCAGGGTGGTCGTGGCTAGCGACCGCAATGAACACGTTGAGGTCGGGGTGGCTTGCGCCCACACCTGTGACAGGCCTCACGCCCATGCCAAGCACACTGATGCCAAAGCAATGTGGCCTGCGCCCACGCCGCCAAGGTCGAGGCCAAAGTGGCATGCACCGTCTCCGACGCTGCCTAATAGGCGGCGGCCTGCGCGGTGGGGAGATGCGCATAGTCATCTAGAAGAGGTGCATACCACCAGAGAGGAAGGTGACGCCGGGACGCCATCAGAGAGGGGCGTGGGGTGGTACTAGCTGGAGGAACCGATAATACTGGTGCTGCTAGAGATCTCGTTAGATAAGGCGTCGAAAGAGGTTGCCATGGCGGCGCGGAGGCAGTAGTGGTAGGGTTGGGGTTTTCGGAAGGGTGGGAGTGTGGGACAGGAGAACCTACGTCTAATAACATGATAGATGGACAATTGTCACACATATTGCAATCAGGACATAGTACGATGCATATAGTCGTGGGTCTTCCATATCTACACCATCAATTTATAGAACATTATCGAGGATATTATGAGGGGTGTCAAGGACTTGTTTGTTTTAGTTGAAAGTTGCTTAAAGTTTTAATCTGAAAAGGTTATGACCCATTGAAAAACGTCTTGTAGATTTAAAAAATATATGAAAAAATTATTTTAAGAACTCTAAAAAACTATTTAAAACCCCACAAAATTAACTACAAAATATTACATCGTTTGGTTAGATAAAAATGATGAATTTTATTTTATTTCATTTCATTTAAGCTAAAAAAGAACAAGGCCTAATACGTGTGATCACAGGGATCACGAGCAAGTGCGATGATGCCGCGCGTAAATGGCACGTACAATATTAATGGGAACCATTTCCTCTAATTTATGTCGGAGTGCCTTTTGGCCAAACTTATCAATTCCATTCCATTGCTCATTCCGGTTTTTCAATTGGAACGGAACATTCCGGTACAGGCCCATTCCGGTGTACCGTTTCGTACCCTTTAGTATAAAAAAAATAAATGTTAGAAATACGAATATCTTTACCAAAAATTTACATTGAAATGCATAAATCATTCATATAATACTCAAACATAGCTTATATTTCATCGTATTTCATAGTTTCAAACTAGGGGGTATTAACCGAAATTAGCAAATCCCGCCGGAATGGGAAAATCCAGCCGTTCTAGCCGGTATTGACCGGAATGTTGACCTGTACTGAAAATATCTCTTTCCGTTCCGTTTTACACGACAAAACGAAACGTTCCGCCCGTTCCAGCCGGAGCGGAACGAAATCGATAAGTCTGCTTTAGGCCACTAATATATTGACGCTGAATATTTATTATGTTTCAATCAAAGCCACTTGACTTACGTCGGTCACTGTCATGTAGGTCTCACGCTTTTGTGATCCACTTGTCAGTGGTTCAACGTGACTCAGATACGCGGCCCAGCCATCTAGAATGTACGTGGTTCGGTGATTAACGATCTTTTTGCTCGCCCCCGACTCCCACTTTGCGTTTTCGATTGCAGCGCGTCCGATGGATTTTAGTATTTTACCGCGGCCGGGTAAAGGACGAAGCACTGTCACCTGTTGACTGTTGCGTTGACGTGTTGAACCGAACTGGGCAGAGAAGGATCGATCCCTGGGTCAAGTCCGGAGGTAAAGGCGACAGATAGCTTGCACACGAAGGATGGCACTAACGGGACACTTGGCGCGCATTGCTTTTACACATCAAGGCCACCTGAGATTGAGAGTGAGATAGATATTATACGAAGAGAGGGAGAGATCATTGTTGTGGTGGCTTTTATCCAACTAGGATCAGGAGGAACAGGGAGAGAGAGAAATCACCACCAATCCTACGGCTAAAGCATTAAGCAGGCGGAAGCGGAAGCAGAAGCAGAATCCACTCTCGCCTTAGCTTTATTCGCGCCACACTAAAAAGAGGCAACCAACTTGCTGCTGGCATTGGCAAGTGAACGCGACGCGCGAATCTGCGAGCTTCTCCGATCGATCAGATCCCTGACTCCACTAGTCAAAACCCCCAGAAAAACTAGGCTCCCCATCCACTCCGTATTTCCATTCCCCCGTGGGGCGTGCAGTGTCAGATTCCTTGGGGGCGCGACGCAACGCAAGTGACACCATATGACAGAATCCACTTCTCCCCCAGATTCCAAAGACCACCAAGATACTATTTCCCCTAGTGCTTCCGCAACTATGGGTGGCCAGCCTTTGCCACCTGTAGCCAATGTCAGGGAACTTAGATGGCAACTGATGGGTCAGTTGCATATATGCTTTTACCTGTCAGGTACTCAGGAACAGTGCCCTGTGGATGGACGTGCAGTGGGCAGCACTGTGACGCCCATGTCCGCGTAAAGAAGGCGTGTCAAAAACACGGGCGATTCCGCTGCGCGCGCGGTGGCCTGTGCGATCCATCTTGCACAGGCGTTCGGACGTACCATCATCGGACGCAGGCACGCAGCAGCTTCGTCCGTGCCGTGGTGGCGCTTTGCGACGAGCACTGCCGCGCGGAGGCTCGCTTTCGCCGCTCGTGATGGCCGGGTGGAAACTGGAAAGGAGGTTGCCTCGCCGGTCACCGCTGCTCATGGCAGACATGGCCGAAAGGCCGAAAGCACCCTGCGGGTGAGAGGCTTTGAGAGCCCAACCATGGTCCATGGAGTGGGGAGAGGGGAGGGCAATGTTGGAGCTGAACGATAGGGCATAGGGGGGAGGCATAAATTGCAAAACCATGGTACCGTCTAACCTATACCGGCTAATTCTGCTAGACAGTCGGTTTACTTTGCTAGCCGCAACAGTTTTTAGAGGTCAAACGGCAATGACAGTAAACGGTCTTCCGTTCGCAGCCCAATTCTGGGATGAGAAAAAAAATACTAAACGGCATACCGTTTGTAGCCTCTTCACCATCCGATTTCTTCTTAGTTCCCACCAATTGCTTTGGTCGTTGATCTTTTTCTGTGGCTAATTAATGCTTTCATGTTGGAGCTGACTCAGAGCATCGTCTGATCTCTATATTTCATTCTCTATATACATTCTCTAAATCACTATTCATTCTCGATATTTCCATCATCTTCAGTAGAGTTTCTATCCTTGAAAAGATATAGAGATTCTCTAAAGAGTCTCTAAATTTATATACTAAGAGAGAAACTCTGCTGCAATGTTATAGAGACCGAGGTTGTCTTCAATAGTGTTTTAGGGAATCGTTTAGAGTCCCTACTAGCCAGACTCTTAGGATGTTGCTTCTTCTTCTTTGGTGATGCCGCAGCCAGTCTTGACCTCGTTGCAAAGCTATTCTCTATCTTAAAGTGTCCCCTACATGAGCCCTTTCTCTAGTATGGAGTGGGCGCCCATGCTAGTGAGCGATGAATAAAGGAAACAAACGAGTCTAAGAGGTTTTTGGATATGTTCCTCGAACCTGATGTGCTTAGTTTATATTGTTTTCGAAGAGCTTTAGGATGTGGCTTCAATGATAATAGAAAACTAGACAAAAAAAATCATTTTTCTTTTCAAAAGGCCTAATCCACTCGAGCATGCTCTTATGTCTTTTTTTTTAGCTGAAACTAATTTAAAATTATATTATAAAAAATTGTTACTCTATGTAGGTCTTGAAAAGTCAAAACAAATATAAAAAAATTAAAACTCTGAGAATATTCACTTAAAACCCAAAATGACTACAAAGTATTCCATCATTTGGCTTGTACAAAAATGATAAATTTTTACGCTATTGCTATTTTGCAGGCGCCTGCAACTAGCCAAAAGTGTAGGCGCAAAAAATTCTACTTTTTTTCTATTGTTTTTCCACCTTTGCATTTTATGGAAAAAACGCTTCGCGATAGTGGAAATTTTTTTTGCGCAAGGTCGATTTTTGCATAGATATATTTTGTTTTATGTTTATTATAGATTTATTTTTGTTTTCTTTTTATTATAGATTTATTTTTGTTTTCTGTTTATTATAGATTGCCAAAACGTGCAGGCGCAAAAAATTCCACTTTTTTCTACGTTTTTCCACATTTGCATTTTATGGAAAAAACGCTTCGCGATAGTGGAATTTTTTGCGCGAGGTCGATTTTTGCATATATATATATATATTTTGTTTTATGTTTATTATAGATTTATTTTTGTTTTCTATTTATTATATATTTATTTTTGTTTCTGTTTATTTTAGATTTATTTTTGTTTTTCTTGCATCTGCTGCATGACTTTAATTTGCATCTCTTTGTCTTTGCATGGCTAATTCTTTTGCGCCTGCACAACCCATTTGAGTGCGGCGCCTGTGAGCTAGCACATCCGAAATTTTGACTAGCAGCTTTTAATTTTAATTTAAACCTAAAAAAGTCAAATACTATATTAAAGACAAGCTTCACATAAAGTTCGTAAGTTGAGCAATCTAACAGGCACAGTGTACAGGACTAGCACTCAAATATAATTAAAGATATTTATTTTAATATTTATGATATAATTGTGGTCGAACGGGACCACCCAAACCACTGCCGAGATGTGGGTTCAAACCAGATTTGGTCCAGTAAATAGGACGGGACCACCTGGTTTGGTCCCTTAGGCCTGGCCCAAGTATGTAGCCGATCGACTTTTTAATATTTTCCATTTCTAAATAAACAAATAATATTTCGTTTAATCAATTAAATAAAATTATTCTCCACCCTATCGGGTGAGGTATATAAAACATACCGTTGGTCGGACAAGTTCTATATTATTCAGACGCTCGGAGAGGGCATTTTGGGGCGTGCTGGGGTAGTGAGGTGCATGTCTAAAGGCCAGGACGGGCTTGGAACAATACTCGGGCTAGACCGCAGGAGCCAGGAGGCACCGAAACAGTGGGCTAAAGTTCAGCCACGAGGGCTCCCTTAGGTATTGGGCCTTTAAACGCTACACACATAAATCGGCCTACCTTACATGTATACTGCAATTATTATTATTTTCTTTTTTTAACTCTGTACTGCGATTGTTTGTACTGCAACAATTTTGCGCTTAAAAAACATACAAGTTTATTAAAAAAATATAAGTTCGTAAAATAAGTGGATTCTTCTGGGCCCAGTTGTACCAGTCAGGCCATATGTATGTTCTTCGCGTAACAGGTGACAACATGAGCATCAGCATCGCACTATCACCTCCTCTTTCCAGAATCACCTCAAACCAAATGTTAACTCGTGATAAAAATTTCGTAGTACCTTTGGTTCCGAATTGTTTGGGGGTTTTCTTCAGATTGCTTCTGTGTTGAAAGCACATAGAATAGATTTCTTAATGCCCTTTGCTTCCCTTTCAGGTATGGTGGCCCTGATCTCTATTTTCTTGCTGCTTATACTGTCTCAGCTGCTCTTACCTGAACTTGTTGCTATCCTGAAAGCAACATCCGCCAGTCTTATATTAGTATTAGATAGCTAGCATCATGAGTGAAGCATGGAGGCCATTTGTTTGGAATTAAGTATGCCATTAGTTGGGCAATTCTTGTTGGTCCCTGGATAGTATAAGGCAGAGCTCGACTAGTGACCTAACAAGATCTGAGATCTAGTTTGTTTAGAAGTATATAAGGGTATCAATACACAATCATGAAACCTAGTACAAGATCCGCGGAAAAGATGGTGCGCTATCATCATGATTATGGTTCATAAAAAAGGATTACATCTAAAGTTGACCGGGATCGATCAGCAATCGATCGTTACCATCAAAGCTAGAACGGCTAAGAGTCAAAACTCGTAAGCATAAATGCTTGAAGTATGAACAGGTGACAGGAAGGGAACCAGATATGTCAATTGATACAGACATAGCACTGACGATACGAACCATCTAATGCAGAGATTTACAACTAGTCAATGCATGTCTGCGTCCACGCAGATCTGTATCGCGCATATGAACGCAACGGGTTGTACCGTATCGTCCAAAGCGATCATACGCACTATCCTGAAGCTAGAGTGACAGCAAAACCTCCCCGGTTGTCTGACGCGCCAATTGTTTCCGCAACAAGTCGAGCCAATTAATTTATATACGCAGCATATACTCGGGATACTGATGTCATCTCTATAAAAAACGAAGAACGATGAATTTTGATGCTAGCAGTGCACAACAGGCAGCGCAAGATTTCGGTATTGGCACTAGCATGACAAGCGGAAAAGATCGCGCTTCAACCACCGTGTGATTGATGGGAGGACCCCATGTTTTTGATCAATCAATGACGACGAGAGGCCATCGATGAAGAACAGCTGTTGGTCACCGGTGGCGGCCGTAGCCATCAGCGCTCGGTCGATCGGTCACCGGCGCGGCACCAGCGTAGCATGAGCTGACAGGCGTTGGCATCCGATGAGCAGCGCCCCCGGCCACGGGCCAATGCGGTTGCACGAACATGCATTGGCTTCCACGGCCACCAACTCATGGGTCCGAGGCGGCCAGATGCACCCAATCTTCGTCTCCGCGCAGAGATCGCAAGAACCCATGCATGGAAGCATGCATGCATGGCTAGGGGTGAAAACGGGTCGGGTACAACCCGACGGGTACCCGACCCGCAACAAAAGCGGTTACGAAACGGTTTGCGATTTTAATACCCGCCGGATTCGGGTACTACCCTGATTTTTTCTTTTGGGTAAGGGTCGGATACGAGACACGAAATACCCGAGAAATACGGGTCGGTTTCGGGTATCCGTCGGATAAAATAATTCGGGTACCCGCGAGTGGAGAAGGGAAGCGCTGCCGTGCTTGATCCAGAGGGAGGGTCGGGCGCCGCCGTGCTTGATCCGGAGGGAGCCGCCCCGTGAGGGAAGAGGTTGCCGAGCCGAGGAGAGATGGCCACGCGCCGAGGAAGAAAGCGCCCGCATGCGGCCGTGTCTGGGAAAGGAGACACCGCCGCGCGCCGCCAGCGTCTGGAAAAAGGCGCCGCACGCGCCGCGTCGAGATCTGGAGGAGGGCTCCCACCGCCTCCGCCGATGGAGAGGAAGGGCGCGCCGCCGCGCCAATCTGAGGAAGGTGGCGCCGCCGCGGATCCTTGGGACGCCGGGGCCGAGGAAGAGGAGAGAGGAGGGCCTGCTGAATGCCGCCCGTCTGCAGAGAGAGATAAAGAGCATGGAGAAGTGAGGGAAGAGAGAGAGGGCCCCTGCGGCCTTTACTTTTTTAAAAAAAATCTTTTCAGCCGCCGCTTTTGTGCTGGGCGTAGGCATTAGGCAAGGGCATCTGACTTTGCTTGCCAATTATGACCATTGGATGCAAAATCAACGTATAGGATTGGTTCAAACATTACATTGAATAGTGCAGCTACAATTTTTACTATTACTGTAGCTTTGTACTATTACGCATTTACTATACAGATCGATCAAGCCATAGGCTTCTAATCTGATGGTAGAAATTAATTGAGTTTCTCTGATATACGGTATTCTCTTATCTCCTTCTGTGTAATGGTGCCAATGCAGGCAATTAGGGTATGTCTGATAATGGGTCAAAATTGGACTAGACCAATGGTGGCCCAATGTTAATCCGCGAACAAATCAAATATTAATTAATTCGGGCTAAGGCGACGGATCTGAGTGCGATGGCGGTTGGTCGGGGTTGGAGTCAGGTGTCGCGGGTTTGGGGTCATTGGACCCATCGGGATTGCGGAAAATGGCCGCTGGATTCGAGGAGGATTGACCCGACTAAGTACCCAATAACCGATTTCTACCCGTCCGTATACTATCCGATATCCGTTTTCTATCCGACCGTCAAAACTTTTGATCTTACCGTATCCGACCCGATTTTGATCTTACCGTATCCGACCCGATATCCGAAAAAATAAATTAAGATAGGATACGATATGAGTCACTATCCGACCGTAACCGACCCGTTTTCACCGCTATTCATGGCTTCCTTCGTGTCTGCTTGCTCCAGTTAAAGGTTCGTGCCGTGTCTCCGAGCGCAGCGAGCCACCGAGGTGCCAGGCTACAGGCAGCCACAGATATCGCCAGGGAAACACCATCATGATCGCCAAGATTGACCCGGCCTCGATCGTGTCACAGGAAGAGATCTACTAGCGACTGAACCTCTGACCTACTACACATACCCTCCGTCACTCCGTGTCACATAGGCTGATAGGCTAAACACATAAAGACAAAGGCACGCAAAGCTGCCAGGATGCATACATGGACAACTGCTGCCGATGCAAGCGAATGTAGAGGTGGCAGCAGCAATGGCTGATGCATGCAAGCAGTTTGTGGACGGACGATGCCTTGCTGTGACAGCAACGCATATAGGGGTGTATCTGACTATCTGCTATCTATCTATCATCTATGCGGCCTGCCAGTGGCGGAGCCAGGACTTTCGAAGAGCCTGGGCACGACCTAAACTAACGCATGGACTACTAAAAAATGCTATCACATCATATATATAACACAAGCGAATTTGAGGCACATAATAGTCAATTTTCACTCAAATCATTGTCTAACAACATTTCACATAAATAAAATGAGAAAGAGCATGATAAATACCTAAATTAGTAGAGACCAACCACATAAAAGAGGCACCGAACAAGTACAAATAGAAACTCTACAATAAAAATCAAATGGGTTAGCTTTTTCACATCGTATAACTTAAAATTACAATCACAACAAGTATATTAAAAAAAATATGACATACCACTAATAAGCTACTCATGTCTGCGACGAGGCAAATTCATTTTTCTGGTCTTCATGCCTTGGAATCTTCGCAAGAGGATATCATCATCAAGTTCCTTGAATATCTCCTCATTTCTGCAAGAGCAAGACTACAAATCAACCCTAAATGGCTAAATTCATTCAAATTAGGGGAGTTTAAGGCTTTAACTAGCCTAATTGACTAAAGAGGACAAAGCCATTACGGGCTTACGGCATTATCTACCTCAACAGTCAACACTCAACACAGAGACTCAGAGAGAGTTGGGCGAGGCGGAGGGCCGGCTGCCGGAGTGAGGTCAGCAGTCGGGCGAGGGCCGGCGAGGCGGCGTCTCGAGGCGGCGAGTCGGCGTCGGCGTCTCGGCTTGGCGAGGTGTCTCGGAGAGGCGGCGAGGCGGCGTCGGCGTCTCGGCAAGCGGAGCGGCGGCGTCAGGCGTCGGCGTCTGCTACGAGGCTACGAGACGACGAGGCGGCGAGGTGGCTAGGATCGAGACCGGAGTGCGTCTTTGAGCAGGAGGGGCGAGTGAGCCGTCTGCGTCTGGGCTTGGCCTCTGGTCGAGGCCTTGAGGCGATGAGGTCTGAGTGGGCCTTCCCATGGCCTGATTCCCTTTTGGCCCAGCTACAAAGGCCGAAAATACCAGACTCAGCTCTATATACCAAGGTACTAGTAAGTGCTATTTGGGCCGGGAGCCTGGGCCTGGGCCTGGGGTGGCCGGGCCTTGGCTCCGCCCCCGCGGCCTGCATAGTACAAATCTTCCTTGGATCCCCCCCACACGGGCGCGCCGATCGCGTACGTAGCTGCCTGCCTTCCTGACATTCGTGGGAGCTGAGACGCGCGGTGTATCTTATGGGTAGATCTCGCCCTGATCTTCCCGGATCTCGTCGTGGTACGCTGCACGGGCGCCGGTCAGAGGTGTTTGCCCCAAACTAGGCGTTCGATTCGGTTGGATCGGGGTGTTGGGTACGTGCTGTTTGCTCGCTTTCATGCCTTGGACTGTTGCGCTGCGTCAGTGCGGTTGTCTTCTTCCCGACGTAGCGAGGCGAGCAGCGCAAGGAGCAGGAGAGTAGGAGACCATGCAGCCTCGGCCCACGGCACCGCGGTTTTGCGCACTCTGTTTTCGCGATGGCCGCGACCCGAACCATACAAGGCAACGGATACATATATGGGCGACTTCACGTGCGTCGGTCCGTGCGTGTAAAGCAGCAGTGCAGACAGGGGATAGATTTTTCAAGCAACCTACTGATTCTATAGATGGCCAAATGGGCCAGCGGGCTAATTAGGCTGGCACGTGGCATGTTGGTCCAACCCGAAGTACGGCACAGCACGGTGCAGACTGGGTCCAGGCCGGCACGACCCAGTCGGCCATGTCTGTGCTTGGACCGAAGGCTAGGCCCGTGGGCCGGCACAGGCACGACTCGGTTATCTTTCTTATTTTTGGTTTATTACAAATATGTATAAGTGTGTACACTACTACCGTTTTTTCGAAATTGATCCGAATTTGACCAATTTGAAAGAATGAAACGAGTGAATGAAGAACTTCTCGAGATAGTCTCGAGATTCGGATCCACTTCGTTTGACTTGCTTTTTAAAGCGTTAGAACCCATCTTCGAACAACAAAAAAACAGACTAAAAAACTCAAACCATATGACTTTTCAAAACGTAGATAAGTCGTTAATTTGTTAAGCCGTTAAGCTGAAAAGAATATGCCCTAAGACACCACTATCACAAAGATAGTCAAGTGGTCCTGTTGGCTAGCCGTGGAAGTGATAAGGTTATCCAGCCTTAAGGTCTGGTTATCCAGCCTTGAGGTCACGAGAGCGTGGATGCAAGGCGCAGGTTTTTTTAACTCAACAGTAGCAGGTTGGTCGTTCCTCGGGCTGGCCCGGCATGGGCGGCACATCCCGTTTTCTGGCCATGTCAGAACAGGCCCGTGCCGGGCCTTGCCGGGCCGCCTAATAATTCTGTCCAGCTAGTACCCCGACCGTCTAGTAATTCTGTCCAGCAACCGGCCAGCAGGTCAGGTCAACTCAAGATCAATTTATCTAATTTATACAATTATGATCCCTTTTCATATTGTCAGTGGCCCGAGCCAGACAACGAATTTGTTAGGGGCTACCCCGCGAAGCAGCTATCATGCTTCGCGAAGCAGTTTAGGGAAGCTGAGCAATCTCAAAGTGGCTATCCTATGAGAAATTGTAGCTCTCCCTTTTTTATTGAGGGGCCCCCTATTTATAATGGGGGAGCCAAATTATATTGTGCCGTCACAACCCTTTACCGAGGGAATCACGCGGGGGTAAAAGGGGTAAGATGAGGAAAAGATCTTCTAAACCCTAACCTGCCCTTATTTCTAGGGGTACCGAAGGAAAAACACCTTCGGGACCCCGGATTAGACTCAATTGTCCTTGCCTTTCCACCTAAGGCAGGGGTAGAATGAGATTACAAAGGGGACCCGGTTGTTACAACAAAACATGATCCTTCTGCCATTTGAAATCGGGTTGTTCTGACGTCATATCATATCCGACACGCGACATCGATTCTGGCGGCGGTGGCGGGCCGTATTTCTTGTCCCCTAGCCTTCTTGACCCCCACGCAACTGTCTTTGCTTCACGACTTGGACTTAGGCTCTCCTGGCCTCGAGTAGAGTGCTTCCTGATATGCTTCGCCTCACCTCTAGGAAGATCCGCGAGGTCCCCAGGGGATATGCCTCCCCTGGTTCGCCTACCTTCGCAGATTGGTTCGTTTCTCTCGCTGATTCGTAGGGGGTGGGTGTCCCCTATTACGACACATATGATAGGCAAGGCACGCATACTTTAGAGAGGCCCATGCTTCCCAAAGGTATTTGTGAGTATTTGGCTAAATAGAGAGGTTGAAGCTTAAAAAAGCCAGGGCCTTCTGTGCGCTATAGAAACTTAAGAGGCCTAGCTATGAGCAAAACAGTGGTCATGTTTGGACAAAATAAGTAAAGAGAGGAGCTGTGAAATATTGGAACTCGAGGGACTAAAATTTTAAATATCTAGATGTGAGTTTGTCAACTCAAGGGCTGCAGCGTTAAAAATCAAGGGTTGTAAATCATAAAATAGCAGGAACCAAAATGGATAAAGACAGGGACCTATGCATAACAAAAAAAACACAATGGATGGCATGCATGTAATTTAAATAAAGTGTGTCATCATTCACAGTTCATGATCCACTTATCGTCTTTAATAGTATATATACATTTACAAGTAACCATGTTAGGCCATTAAAAGTTTATCTTAATCTCATTGTGATTTCATTTAAAATATGAAATTTTCTTTATTTTAATGAAGAAGACTACTTTACACCCTAAAGTATTATGCTTTATCTACATAACCCATTGAACTATGAAATCAGGTATTTTACCTCGGACATATCCTGTGTACACAGGGGTTTTCGTGTAAACCGTGTATACCAACTAACGAAAGTCATGACAAAACCTGAAAAAAATATAGATGTTCTAATAAACTTTATCTACTTATGTATGAAGTTTGAAATCAAATTCATTATATATTAAGAGTTATACAAATTTGAATATTTTGAAATTGATATAGTTTTCTCTTTTTCATAACTCTTAATATTGAATTAATATGATCTTTAAACTTTATACAATGTAGAGCAAGTTCATTAGAACATCTACAGATTTTTTTTTTCATGACTTTTGTTAGTTGTTACACACGAGGTTTACACGGGAACCCCTTTGTACACAAGATATGTTGCCTTCTACCCCCACAAAACCAGATAAAAGGTGCAGATAACCCTTTGCGACAGTTTGATGGTGGTTTTTCTCATGTGGCACATGAGGTGGAAGTCTGGTCAATGAAACAAAATAAAAAAAAAATCACATATAGGAAAAGATGTCATCGTCTAGCACTATTTTCCCCTCTCTCCTCCATGTCTTCCCCATCTCACTCCCCCCATCTTCCCCATCTCACTCCCTCTCTGCCTACTCTATCACACTGAGGCGGCTACCAGCTCAGTCTTCACAAACGAGGCGGCGGTAGCATCGGCGGTGCCGGTGTGTATAAGAGAGGGCAGAGGCCATGACGACGCCAATGAGCGCACGAGCAGAGGCCATTCAGTAACAGGACACTGATGCAGAGGTGCGTCGCCCACACGGACATGGAAGGTAGTGGGCCTGGCGTGTGTTGAGGTCACCATCGGCGTAGGATGGTGCGCCGGTGTCATGGGGTCGAAAGGGCGCCGGCGGAGGCGCGGGCACCAGGCGTGGGAGAGACAACACATGGTCGCCATAGACATCTTCCTGCCAACCAACAAAGTCTACGGGATCATCCAATCACAACTAGATTAAAGAAGGCGAGATACCCACCAAAACATCAAGCCGACATTGTCGGGGATCTCTCATGGCATCGGAATATCTCTGCCAATGCAAGTGCAAGAGGAACGACAAATGGAGCATTGCCATTACCAAAAACAATATGCAAGCAACCTTTGAAAAAGCTCTGCCGTCGATGTCGTCAGGATCGAATACATAGACGAACTAAAGGGTGAAGGCCACGCAAATCGACCTCCTAACATGTTTCAAGAATGAGTCCTCGTTGGCATTGAAGTAAAGGGATACAAATCTCATCCAGCCAACTCAACAAAAGTGACCTTACCGGCCATCGAAGACCAACTATCATAAGACCAAAACACTGTCGGTGAAGCCGGCGATGGAAACCTAAAAAACTAGTGTCGACGGTTGGGATATTGACCCAAGTCAACTAAGGTTCTTCAAGAAGGAGATAGGAGACACGCCGAACAAGACGAATAACAGCGAACAGGGAGACAGGGGTTTTTATCCTGGTTCAGGCCTCTCGGGAGAGATAATAGCCCTACGTCCAGCCTTTCTTATATATCGAAGATGATTACAAGAGGTGGCTCGACGAGACGAACAAGTCTCGGTGAGGTTACGCGCAACAGTGCAATATTCGATTAGATGCCCCCTAAACGCCATAGGGGCTAGGTTTATATAGTGCGGAACAAACCGACCTACCGAGGGAATATCGGGCCGGGCTAACTACGAGATCGCAACGAACTCGACATGCCAAATATATCCCGAGGCAGATAAGGCATACTCCTAGTCTTGAGGATCACGACTCCTATTCTAATCCGGGAAACCAACGTCCGGGTCTTCACGTAGCCGTGCAGAACTCCAGTTCGAGACGGACTCAAACATGATTCCTTGGCTGTTACGCACCGTGCCAGTCAGGCGGCTGTTCGGCAAGATGCATACGGGCCAAATAGAACCTTCCAGGAGCCGGGCCTGGCGGCAGTCGCTCGATTGAAATTTGTCGGGAGTGGACCATGGCAATGGGCCGTGATTTTATCTCCGACAGCTAGCCCTCGAGACTCAAGTGGAAGGACTCACTAGAGTGGGGTCTTCCTCTTGAGACTCCAAGTCACGAAGAGGGAAACTTTGTCGCTACAAAGACGTGTAACAATCGACCGAGCAAGTTTTGGTTCAACCGAACAAGACTTGTTCGGGACCGAACAAACTCCCTTCGATGCCGAAAGCAACTCATTGCGTCGAGCAGGAATCACATCCGCCGAGCAGAGCACTCACCTTCAAAGTCTGAACCTTCGGAAAAAATAGCCATTGGCAGAATCCAACGGTAACTTCCTATCATTGCAAGAATGAAAACAAAGCACCGTTTTACCTAGCCGTTGCGGTAAAAACTAGCCGTTTTGTGACAAACCGTTGCAGAGTTGCTCATATGGGACTATAAAAGCACCCAAGCCGTCCGCGGCTAGCCACCTCTGCTCTCACGCCTTTCCTTCCCAAGCCCTAATTCCAACCGCGGTCAGCACCAAGTACCCAAACTCCACCACCAGCCCTGCTCGTCCAACTCTGGGGACTGCTATGGCCAAGTTCTCTGGCTCTAGCTTGACCGAGGAGGACTTGAAGGTCTGGGAGGAGGAGGGCCACATTGACACCGGTAGCTGGAGGCTATCCGGGGAGGAGGAAACTCCGGAGCCACTTGAGGGAGAGTTCATCAGCTTCGAATAATTCGCACTGTTCGGGTTGAAGTCTCCCGAGAGCGACTTCGTCGAGGCCTTCTTAAACATCAGTGGATTGGAGGTAACGAACCTCAATCCGAACTCCATCCTCCAGATGGCCGTTTTTGCACACTTGTGCGAAGGCTATCTGGGCATCAATCCGCCGGTGGGGCTGTTCCTCCATTACTATACGGTAACGAGGAGCAGCTCCGCCGCTTCGGCGCTTGGGTGCTACTACCTCAAGCTCTGGGCCACTACCGACGACGCGCCGTACCCTCACCCACCACTGCTCGACTCGATGGACGCGTGGTGGGTGAGGTGGTTCTACAGCAAGCGAAGCGGCGATAGCAAGCTCTTCTTCGTCGGGAAGGCGCCGGTGAAGGGGACGCCAATGCCTCGGCCGGAGATGTCCGCCGAGGACTGGTACTTGACAAGGAAGATCGCCTCCCTCGTGAGCCTTGGGCTCACGGGTAGGGAGATCATCCGACTACACAATGACAGGATCGTCTGGTGCGGAGAAGACCCTATCCTTCTATAAGATAGAGGGATGGGAAGACATCTCGTGGAGAGCACCGTAAGTGCTTTTAGACTCAACCTTTCTTTGATGACTCATCCGGTCAGGATCGACAGCTCTTACTCGCCGAAAGAGAAGCAACCGACGCATGGGTGACCGAACGGGTCGACTCCATGCTGAAGGCGGCGAGGAAAGACGGGGAGGTCACCGGCGAGGTGGCCTCCACCTACCCGCGCAACGTACTTGTCCGCACAGACGAGGTAAGTCATTTAGACCCAGCCTGTGCTGCTAGACTCGTACTATTGAACATGCTAACATTCGCTTCCCGAACACGCAGGAGGACCAGCTGATCCTTGGAGGGATCGTGGAAGAACTCTCCGGGTCGGAGAAGGAGAAAGCGAAGAAGGACAAAGCCAAGGCGGCCGCGAAGCCCAAGGTGACGGCCGAGCCGACGCGGAGCTCGCCGCGCCATGGCGGCCGCCAGCCCTCGAAGAAGCCCCCCTGCAACGGACACCGAAAGAAGCCAAACGCGCCAAACTGCCGCCAAGCGAAAGCGACCAAGCCCCTCACTCCTCGCCGAGCAAAGCGACGAAGAGGTAAGGACATTGACCCTCTGGCTTAAGCGTTACGCGCAGGCTCACCCAGGCCGCATGGAACGGCTGCAACAGGTCGCCGAACAGAGGAGGCTCGAGGAAGAAGTCGCGCGCAAGGAAAGGCTTCTTGCGCTGCGCGAGAGGAGCACCCAGCTCAGCAGCGAGCTGAGCTCATCGCCACGATCATCCGGAGGTCGAGGCGAACAAGGCGCCAAGGAACCTCCGAGGAAGAGGCGGAAAGTTTTAGCATCGAAGATCAGGATCAAACCCTCCACGGCAGGTATGTTGTAATGAATCCTTCGACCTTACAACTCTCTTGACCGCACCAGGCTTAACTAACCCCTTTTCTCATCAGCTGCCCAAGAGGAGATCGCCACGGACAACGTGGAAGCGGCGATCGAGCGGTCTCTGCTGCCCGAGCACCTGCACGGTGCATCGCGGGCAGTGAGGTTGGCCAGCCTCAAGGACAAGCTGGCAGCGTGGAGCTTACTCCCGCCAGGTTCCAGCGAGCAGCTCGACGCGCTGAAGAGCGCGGTGGAGCGGCTAGCGACAGAGGAGGCGGCGAGCGGCGCCACGGATGGCGGGGCCAAGGCAATGGCTCCGCAAGCTGCCCGAGGTGGGACCGAGCAGGCGGTCCTACCGGGCACCTCGTCGCAGGGGCAGACCGTCCCTGAGGCAACGGAGATAGCCGGCGAGCAGGGCGAAAGCCCCGCCGCCAAGGTACAAGAAGAAACCCACGGGCGGGGCGCACAAGTCGCCCCGCCAGTGGAAGCTCCGGTGTCGCCCGGTGGAGCGGCACCGACCTTGCCCGAAGGTAAACGGGCAGAGGAGGAAGAAGGACAGGGGCGCGGGGACGAAAGCTCTTCGCCCGTCGCTCCTGTACCCGGAGCAGCGCGCTCCCGCATGAAGAAGGAGCGAAAGAGACGGCGGCGAGGACAACGCGCCGGTCTCATCCCGCACGAGCGAGGCTTCGTGACACACGGTCTCGAAGATCGCTTGCACCGGGGACTGAAGCACCGGCTTGGCAAGGTAAGCTCCAAAACCAAACCTAGTCCAGTCCAACAATCATCGTCGCAAAGCGGCTAACTAGTCTTCTCCCTCAGGTCTTTAAGGACACCATGGAGGAACTCGAGGAAGGCGTCACCATTGAACGGAGCGCTATTCTGGCGGGCTTCCGAGAGCAGCTCCGGATGAGGGGGCTCGAAGGGGAGCCCTCCGCGCCAGCGAAGAGCCAGAGCAAGTTGGCGGCGAGGGTTAAAAGGCTCAAGGCCCAGTTGACCGAGGAGAGGCAATCCTCCCGGGCTTTACGAGAAGAGGCCGAGGAGCTTCGCGCGCAGGCCGCGAGGGCGAGCGTCGCGGAAGGGGAGCCGGGCCGCACGAAGTGGCTGGAGGAGCAACTCGCCGACGTGTCCGAAAGTGGCGAACTCGCCAGAGCAGTAAAACAGCTCGAGGCCCAGCCGCCGAAGAAGTCAGCCTTCATGAGACTCTGGAGAAGATCTCCACCCTGTGGGCTTCACAGGAAGAGGCCGAGGAGACGCGCGGGCTGGCCGCAAGGGCGAGCACCGCGGAGAAAAGGGTCGAGGAGCTGGTCGAACAGCTCAAGACCGCCGAGCAGCAAGCTAGTCAGAGCGAGGGTCTGACCGAGCAGCTGCGGGCCAAGACCGAAGAGGTCGAGGCTCTCCGCGTGAAGGCGACGGAGCAGGCCAGGAGCAGCAAGGAGGAAGCCGATCGTCTCCGAGCTAAGGCCAGAGAGGGTTTTAAAGCCCAAGGGGAAGTCCTGCGCCTCAAGGAAGTGGTCGAGGAGCTCAAGGAGCAACTCGCTTCTAAGTAGCTGTAGGGCTGTAACCCGAAAGGGACTTTTGTACCTGCAACTTTGTGAATATTCAATAAAGACTTACCTTTTTCCCTGCAAAAAAGAGCAGCAAAAGACAAGAACGAACAGGAAACCAAGAGAAAGGCACGAAAGAGCTAGAACGTTTTAAAAAAAACCGATAGGACGTTTAGCCTAACTCCCAGCCCCCGTTGTGCAGCTGTTCGGAAACCTGAGTTTGCGAACCCGAACAGGTGCACAAGAGAAAGAGCGACACCCTAGCCCCCATTGTGCAGCTATTCGGAAACCTGAGTTTGCGAACCCGAACAGGTGCACAAGAGAAAGAGCGACACCCTAGTCCCGTTGTGTACTGTTCGAAACCCGAGTTTGCGGTGAGCAGTGCACAAGAGAAAGAGCGACACCTAGTTCTCGGTAACGTAACGATGCTCGAAGACCTAAGATTGCGAATTCGAGCACGTACGTAGAGAGATAGAGCGACACCCGCACCATGCTCAACTTGTTCATAGACTGCTCGTTGACGTAAGTTAGGCAATTCCAAAGATAACCGGACAAGGAAAGTGCCTCTGCCGCGGAGGGCTTACGAGAGCAGGCTTTGCCAAGTGGTCGCGCCAAGCGGTAAGTGCCTCTGCCGCGGAGGGCTTACGAGAGCAGACTTAGCCGCAAGGTGGAAAGGCCGTGTTACGCAACCCTGAGATCAGGAACTTGTTGAAACTAGACACGGGCGGGGAAACCCTGAAGATCGCGGAGCTAAAAGTTCGCAAGACCGGGCAGCCATGAAGTGTTACCAGAGATAGAAAGTCTGAGAAGACAAGGTGTGAAAAGGACCCCAGGGGGCCGCGAGAATTCACTGAAAGTTGGATTGAACTTTACATGGCAGCCCGAGAGACTTGGACGAACTAGGCGCAAAGTTTACAAAAGCGCGGAGCTGCGAAAACACCGAAAAAGACCTACACAAAGAACTTACGAAGCTGGTCGATGTTCCAAGTGCTGGTCAGCTCTCTCCCGTCCTCCATAGCCAGGTGAACAGCCCCCGGGCGAGCAGTAGAAACGACCGTGAACGGGTCCTCCCAACGAGGTGTTTACTTGTTGGCATTGGACAAGTTCTGGACACGGCGCAGAACAAGGTGGCCCGCCTTCAAAGCCCTTGGTCGAACTGATTTGGCAGCGTGCCGGCGAAGAGCTTGCTGGTAGCGCGCCATTCTGACTTGTGCCCGTTCGCGTGTGCCTTCGAGGAGGTCGAGATCGAGTAAGCGCTCTTGCTCGTCGTCAACCAAGTTGACCGAGCTCGTGCGAGGCGAGCCGAGTACTATTTCAGCGGGCAGGATGGCTTCGCACCGTAGACCAATTGGAAAGGAGTTTCCTGCGGTTCGGTGGCCGTCAGAAAGCGAATCGCCCAGAGGACGGAAGGAACTTCGTCAACCCAGGCCTTGTTGTGCTCGCGGAGTGCCGCGAACACGCGCCGTTTGATACCCTGGACGATCTGTCCGTTAGGTCGCTCGGCTGCTCCATTGCTCTGTGGGTGTGCCACAGAGGCGAAACAGACCTTGGTGCCCAAACTATTCGCAGATTCACGAATAGCTCACTTCGAGCGGGTACCGTTATACGTGATCGACTTATGGGGATCCCGAATCACGTGACCACGTTGCTCTTGAAGAAGCGCACAGCCGTTTTGGCATGAAGAGATGACACAGGCTCTGTCTCAATCCACTTTGTAAAGGTGTCGATAGCAACGAGCAAGTGTGTGTAGCCCTTATACCCCTTAGGAAATGGGCCGAGCAGATCCAGACCCCATGTGGAGAAAGGCCAAGATGGGGAGATCGTTTGGAGCTCTTGGGCGGGCTTATGTGCCTTCCGGACGTGAAATTGGCAAGCTTTGCACTTTGTCACGATGTCCCGGGCATCTTGTAACGCTGTAGGCCAGTAATAGCCCATGCGAAATGCTTTGCCGACCAGAGTCCTGAAGGAGGCGTGGTTGCCGCAGGCACCCTCGTGTATGTCCCTAAGAAGGAACACACCCTCCTGTTGAGAGATGCACTTGGAGAGGACTCCTAGAGCACCTTGACGGTAAAGGATGCCGTCCACAACCTTGTATGGACCAGCACACCTTGTAAGCCGGGAACGCTCGGCTTCGTCCTCGGACAGTGTCCCATCTGCAAGGTACCGGACAAATGGCGTTGTCCAGTCCGCAGTCTGCTCGATGACGGAGACAGCACCACCTGTCTCTATTGCCTCGTCCGGAGACGTGATAGAGGGCTTGTAAAGGTGCTCGACGAGCACCCCTGCCGGAGCAGGTTTGCGTGAGGATCCAAACTTGGACAGCTGGTCGGCCAGGAAGTTGTCCTTCCTGGGCACGAAGAGCACCTCGAAAAATCGAAAGTGCCGCTCCAACTTCCTCACTTCAACCAGGTATCGCGCCATTGAGTCATCGCAGCACTGATACTCCTTGTTTACCTGATTGATGACCACCGTGAATCTCCTTCACGATCGGCCGTTGGACACCGAGCGACTTGCACTCTTAGTCCCGCGAGGAGGCCTCGTACTCATGGCGTTGTTAGTCGCCCATGAAGTGTAGTTGGATAGAATACCGGAGTTGCTCTCCTTGAGGGGAGATGAGAACAAAACCAGCCCCCGAGTTTCCAGTACGCGAGCCGTCGAAAAACATGGTCCAAGGGGGGGTCATCAGGTTGCTCGGGAGCTTCCTGGGATTTGGGCGGGCAGGTCCATTCGGTGACAAAGTCAGCCAAGACACGAGACTTAATAGCGATTCGGGCGAAATGTAATATCAAATTCTGCCAGTTCCATTGCCCATTTAGCTATACGTCCGCCAGCTTCCTTGTTCCTTAGGATTTCTCCGAGAGGAAACTTGGTCGGGACCAGTATTTGATGCGTCTGGAAGTAGTGCCGAAGCTTCCTGGAGGACATGAGCAAGGCGTAGAGTAACTTCTGGACCTCAGGGTAACGCTCCTTTGATCCGTGAAGCACCTCGCTCACGTAATAGATTGGCCGCTGTATGCCTTCCCATTCCACCGTTAAGATCGCGCTCACCGCTTGCGGCATGCAGCCAAGGTACAACAAGAGCTGCTCGCCGTGGCGTGGGGTAGTCAAGACGGGTGGGTTGGACAGGTATTGCTTAAGATCTTGGAAAGATCGATCAGCCTCTTCTGTCCACTCGAAACCATTGTGCTTGCGCAGTGCCTTAAAGAAGGGCAGCCCACGTTCGCCCTGACGGGAAATGAACCTGCTCAAGGCAGCCATCCGTCTGGTGAGGCTCTGAACTTCCTTGACGGTAGTTGGAGCCTGCATGTTTTCAATGGATTCGATTTTTTCGGGGTTGGCAGAAATTCCTTGCGAACCGATTATATAACCGAGCAGCATTCCAGATCGAACACCAAAGATACACTTATCTGGATTTAACTTTATTCGATGCCTGGTGAGATTACGAAAAGTCTCGCCCAGGTCTTTTACATGATCTGGAGCATACTTGATCTTTACAACTATGTCGTCGAGATAGACCTCCCGGTTTTTTCCTCGCTGTTCTGGGAAAGTCTTCTCCATTAAGCGCTGGAACGTGGCACCAGCATTGCGCAGACCGAAAGACATGGTCGTGTAGCAGAAAGTGCCGAAGGTGGTGGTGAAGGCAGTCTTCTCTTCATCCTCGGGGGAGATGCTTATTTGGTGATAACCGAGTAAGCATCTAAAAACTCAAGAGTGGGCATCGCAATGATCGCATCGACCATTTGGTCTATCGAGGCGTGGAAATTGTCTTTAGGACAAGCGGCGTTCAGATCGTGTGATCGACACATCCTCCACTTGTCGCCTTTCTTCTTTACAATGACGGGGTTGGCTAACCACTCGGTGTGATCAACCTCACGGATGAAACCAAGAATGACGACTTGCTGTCGATCTTTGATAATCCCCTGTTTAAAGTCCGAAAAGCGACGAAGCTTCTTGCGAACAGGCTTTTTGTCTGGCCGGACAGCTAGTTTGTGCTCGATAACCTCCCTTGGGATTCCGGGCATGTCAGATGGTTCCCAGGCAAACACATCTGCATTAGCTCGGAGAAAGGCAATGAGCTCGCTTTCCTATTTGTGGTCCAGATTGGCCCCCAGGTAAACTGTCTTGAAAGTATCATCAAGGGACAGCGGAACTTCCATGGTCTCTCCTCTCGGCTGAAGGGAGACCCTATGGCGTGCAGACTTGGTCTGCGAAACTTCGGGGCCGCGCGGCGGAAGCTGGTCCACCAGGGCAAGGGACTGCTCGTCGCAATCTAGAGCAGCTTTGTAGTTTCCCTTGATCTTGATCACACCGTTGGGACCCGGTATCTTCACGCAATGGTAAGCGTGGTGGGACACGACCATAAACTAGCCAAGAGATGGCCTGCCCAAGATCGCGTTGTAGGCGGATGGGAAGTCGACCACGTCAAACGTGATCAACTCTGTCCGGAAGTTGCTTGGGCCGCCGAAGGTAACAGGCAGAACAATCTGCCCCAACGGACGAACAGCTTCTCCCGGGACAATGCCGTAGAAAGGCATCGGGACTTATTTAAGTTTGGAGCGAGGAATCTGCATCTCGTCCAAGACCTTAGCAGAAAGCAAGTCCAGAGTGCTCCCACCGTCGATCAAGACACGGCCAACTCTGGTGTTGCTGATGGTCGGAGCGACCACCAGTGGGAGCCGCTGAGGCTTGGTCATCCCAGTGGGGCAATCCTCCTGAGAGAAGGAGATGGGGAGCTCGGTCCACTTCATTGATTCGGGCTGAGGCTTGCCCTTTTCAACGTTGTGGACCACCCGAGCAGTCTCCTTGAGGCTGCGCCGAGAGGTATAAGCCGAGGAGCCGCCGAAAATGATGGCGATGTGGTTCATGGGTTCTTGATATTCATCATCGTCGTCCGGATCACCACCATCGGCTTGGCGCTTGTCCTTGCCGGCATCACCTTTTTCGGGCAGGGTGGGCATTGGGCCCTTGCCGTTGTAGAAATCCTCGAGCTTTGCAGCCCAGGTCCTGCAGTGGCGTGTATCATGCCCGTAGTTCTGGTGGTACTTGCAATATCGGTCGCTCGGACCTTTCTTGCCTTGGTTGCCTCCCTGGGCGGGCTTCTTGCCCTTATAGTTATTGTTGGGCTTTTTTTGCCCATCCTTGGGAGGAGGTGTGCGATCTATGCCGGCGACGGTGTTGTTCGCATCACCCTTCTTTTTTTTTCTGGGACTTCTTGTCACCAGGATTATTGCTGCTCTTCTTCTTTTCTTCCACACCAGTCAAGGGCGGCTCGCCTTGTCGAACGCCTTCTTATCAACGCGCTCGCCGCATTGGCATAGCGATCACCGCTTTGAATAGGTCGTTGGCGGTCCAGTCTCATTGATCTCGAGATCCTTGGTGACGCTCGTCGCGGACTCCGCTTTTAAAGGCGCGGACAACATGATTCGTCCGAGATGTTCGGATCGTGTTGCGAATCTTGATGAAACGCTTCACGAAATTACGGAGGGTCTCCTCGCTCATCCGGATCATCCGTGCAGATCATCCTCCTTACCGAGACGCACGTAATGACTCTCGGAAGTTAGCGATCGAGCGCCACAAAGCTGGTTCCAAGAGTCGATGGAACCCTCTTGCCGATTGAGCGACCATGTCCGAGCAAAGACCTCAAGGACGGTCGGGAGGTAATTAGCCATGACGAGCTCGTCACCCCCGGCCGCCATGATGGCTGTAGCGTAGATGGAAAGGAACTCCTCTGGGTTCTGGGTCCCGTTATACCTCTCCATGTGTCCGGGCTTAAATTTTGAGGGCCATCGAACAGAACGAAGCTCGTCAGAGAAAGCCCTGCAACCCAGGGCGTAAGACCGGCCACCTTCCCCGGCAGAACCTAGCCTTGAAAAGACGTTGGTCCTGTTGGTCGGGGGAACTCTTGCTGAGCGGGAGGTCTTTGCTTGGAGGAACTCTCTCCATGATAAGCTCCCGCACTCCTTCCTCGTGGTTGCGACAACGCGCTCCTCGCGAGGGTATCGTCCGTTATCGTCGCGCGCACGCTTGCCCCTGTGGTCGCGATGACTACGGGGACTTGGCGAGCGGCGGCGACCACGGGCAGCTTGCTCGTGGACAGTGGTCCTTCGACGGTGACGGCGGTCACGCGATCGATCGGATCGCTCACTGTCCGAATCCACCCGGACAGGTTCACCGTGCTGCCCGGATGAGGCCTCACCTACGGACTTAAGGCCCTCAGCCAGTTTCTCGAGGTGAGCAGCCACTTCATCACCCACGAGGACGAGATTGTCCTGGTGAGCGGACCTGATTACGGTTGCCAGGGCCTGGAGCCGTTCCCGGCTCTGCTCAATCGGTCCTGGGATCCCTGAAGCATCCGCGTCTTGCCCGATTGGAGTCTGGGCACGCGGGAATTCCACCCGGGCAGGCTGAACTTCTACCGGGGGTCTTGGCGTAGGCAAGCGTGGCGGATCGCGTCGCTGACGCTTACGCTGGTCGCGGATCTGCGCCAAGGTTTGGTTGATGGATTCGTCGAAAGTGCGGCGAATAATATCTTGCTCGCGAGCAGATCGTGTGGCTCCATCTGGGTGCCGAGCAGAGTTTACCCGCTCGATTTCTTCGGCAGCCGTGACTCGTGCCGGATCCCCGGAGGTCCCAGCACCGGTCATGTTGACGCCGCGGTGGCCGTGTGTTTGCGCGCTAGACGGTGTCATCACTGTGTTGCCACAGGAGGAATCATCCGACATAGCCTTGGAATCTGATAGATCTAAACCAGCGTAAAGATCATTAGCTCCGTATTCATCGTCAATGATGGGAGCTCGACCTGAGACCATCTCCGGAGCGTATCCAGAAACTTCTGTCTCAGACGCAGACATCGATCTAGGTCAGTAAGATCGATTCGAGCTGGTAGGGGAAGAAACATCCTGCCCTTCTGAGTCGTAGCCCTCAGGAAGAATCTCCGTATCGCTGATGGAGTTGGACATGTTCGATCTGCGTATCCCCACGGACGGCACCAACTGTCGACGGTTGGGATAATGACCCAAGTCAACTAAGGTTCTTCAAGAAGGAGATAGGAGACATGCCGAACAAGACGAACAACAGCGAACAGGGAGACAGGGGTTTTTTATCCTGGTTCAGGCCTCTTGGGAGAGATAATAGCCCTACGTCCAGCCTTTCTTATATATCGAAGATGATTACAAGAGTGGCTCGACGAGACGAACAAGTCTCGGCGAGGTTACGCGCAACAGTGCAATATTCGATTAGATGCGCCCTAAGCGCCATAGGGGCTAGGTTTATATAGTGCGGAACAAACCGACCTACCTAGGGAATATCGGGCCGGGCTAACTATGAGATCGCAACGAACTCGACATGCCAAATATATCCCGAGGCAGATAAGGCATACTCCTAGTCTTGGGGATCACGACTCCTATTCCAATCCGGGAAACCAACGTCCGGGTCTTCACGTAGCCGTGCAGAACTCCAGTTCGAGACGGACTCAAACATGATTCCTTGGCAGTTACGCACCGTGCTAGCCAGGAGGCTGTTCGGCAAGATGCATACGGGCCAAATAGAACCTTCCAGGGAGCTGGGCCCTGGCAGGCTGTTCGATTGGGCTGTCAGGGAGTGGACCATGGCAATGGGCCGTGATTTTATCCCCGACAACTAGATATAAACTACTAGGTCTTGCTCCTACCCTAGACCTCCAGCATCCCACTTCCACCACCAGCCCCATGATCCAATCTCCCACCAACACCTCGCCGGCAATGTCACAACAGCGGGAAGAGAAGATGTAGATCTAGACATGGAAGATAGGAAGAAGGGGGAGAGGGAGGTGGAAGGAGGAAGAAAGGAGGGAAGAGAGGTGGAAGAGCACGGGCCCCCTCCCTATCACCTTCGGTGCGGATGCTGGAGTGGGAGAGGGAGTGTGAGGGGGCCGACGGCAGTGGCGGCTCGGAAGGTTTTTGAAGGAGGCGAGGTCGCGAGAGCCTTTGTTTCTACGAGATGGTGTCCCTATCCTCCTTCTATTCTACTATGTCCAACACAAACAACATTGCCTTCACACCACCCATGTTGTCCTTCATTGTCTTGGACACCACATCCGAAATGACCTTATCTCTATGTGTCTGCTTTGAAACAAAGATACAACTTCATATAAATAAATTTTCTACTTTGCGAAATTTGAACCTAATAAAAAACTTGGGATAATTTTTTGTGTCCATGGTACAATTTACACATATTTATTTTACATGATTACTTATTTTAGTGTATTATTTTTTACAAGAAGTTTTTCATCAACTCAGAATATATCAAATTACTATGTTTACCTAGCTTAATTATTTTAGTGTGTTATATTTTTGGAATCTTAACATAGGGTGCCAAGGCACAACAAAGCAAAATATGAAAGCAGGTCGAGCCGATGGAACCTAAGGTGTGAAAGCATAGTGCAATCAAGTGCAAACTCAGAGCTAAGGACACAAACATGATACGCTTGAACGTGAAAATTAAAGAAGTTGATCAGGCCACTAGTCAAACATATATAATATCATGAAGTGAAAATAGTTTGATATTTATTTGTTGCAAATTAAGCACATATACTTGTCTAGTGATAGGTAGATAATATATAATGAATTTATTGATTAAAAAAACTAATTTGGCTTGTTTAGCCGACAAGCTGGTCCAACTAAACATATATTACAAACACTAGACAACTTACTTTTTTCTATTGAGATTAAAAAGGAGGAACATATTTCCGGTCACAAAATGCAAAATTCGAAATAAATTGGAAATGTTGACTAGTTTTCTCCTTTTTATTATAATAGTAATTAGCAGTTAAAAAATGACAATGAATTTATGTCTAACTCGTGTATAGGTAACACAAACGCTAGTTAATTCTCCTTCCCCCCTTTGATGCACACTAGGTCGGTCCGATCTTCTAGTGAGGAACGATACGTCGGTTTGGTATACGACGAAGTAGATGGATCGGCTATTAACCACATAATCAGCAACCAAGCAATCACAACATCACCTTGTTGAATCGATCGACCAAGTCGAAAACCCGATTGATTATTGAACCTGCTGCAACCGAGAACAAGAAAGAACAAGATGATAACTGATAAATCAACTCTTGAAAGGGTGAGGTTCTGTTTCTCGTTACAGGTGGTCTAATCGACACATGCGAACACGAGGAGGGACACACACGTGTTCAACCAAACACAACAAAACCTAAACGTAGAAGAACGACACTGGCCACATATATAGCGGCAGCTAGGGGGAGTAGGTTAGCCAAATCAAGGGCATTCACCAAAACCCTAAGTTACATGGGCCATAGGCCCAAAAATAAGGCGACATAACACCCTGAAATTGTGGCACGTGACCTTCTTCTGTGTTTTCCCATCGCTCTTGGACGAATTTAAGGCCCTGTTTGTTTGAGCTGCAGTTTCTCTAAAAGCTGCTTCTAGGAAAAGCCACAAAAAACTAGCTTCTTGGAAAGCTCAGATCACAGTACAAATTGGGCTTTTGGGGGCTTTTGGCTTCTTTGAAGGGGTTCCAAAAGCTGTCAGTTTGTTTGAGCTTCTGGCTTCTGAGACTAAAAGCTGGCTAGAAGTTCAAACAAACAGGGCCTAAATGTGCGGCTGGATCTATTGGAAATCTTATCTCCTAAGCTTTCCAACGAGTGGTCGCACGCTGAAATCAGAGTTCGGGAGCCCGAGTTACACCCGTTTGAAGTTGATGAGCTGATGGATGGCCGAACCGGACTTTTTGGCATCTTGAGCTTCCATATGGGCTGTCCTTTATTCGTCTATGCCTCGCGAGTTTTGAACTTGTTGTGCCGGAGAAGGTTTGAAAGGTTGGGCTTTAGGATTAAGGCTTTCCGGCGATGAAGATCTCGTTGCATCGATCGTAGGCGACAAAGATGGAGCGGTGTCAATAGTCGTTGGAGTGGTCGGAGAGGAAGGAGGGGCAGCGGTCACACTAATCGTATCCATGCTGATGATGTCCTCATCATCCTCCCTTCCTTGAATTGGAGTCATCTTCGATTTTTTCTTATGCTCCTGCAAAAGATTAGTAACAATAGGAGGCAAAGAAACATGTATTTGCAATGCGATATCAGGGGAGGTCATAGTTTTATCTAAATGAACTACCTCCTTTATCTTTGTTTCAGTGTTTTGTGCACTGCTAACAATTTTATCACCCTCCTGTTCATGACTTTTAACTCTCTTTTTTTTATCTTGTTCATGACTTTCAGCTCTATTTTGTTTATCTTTAATTAGTTCAGCAGGATTCATAGGTTTTAAAACCACTTTCTTTCTATTAAATATGAATGAATATTGATTGGTTCTATCGTTATGAATAGCTTCTACATCATATAACCAGGGTCTACCTAACAAAAGTGAGCATGTTTTCATATGTAAGACATCACAATGAACATAATCATGGTAAGAACCAATAAAGGAAAGCACTCACACAGTTTTTGTTACCTGAACCTTACCACAAGATTTAAACCATTCAATCAAGTAAGGTTGGTGAATTGGAGTCGTAATCAAGACAAGCTTCTCGACCATGTTTTGACTTGCGAAGTTGTTACAGTTTCCTCCATCAATGATGACATGCACCGCATGTTCTTATATAACAAACTTAGTTTGAAATAAGTTGTTGCGTTGAGTTTGACTAGCATACTCCGGTGGTGCGCTAAGAAGATGTTGATACATAAGGCTCATGTATTTGTTTGTCATTGCAGCCCTCAGGTGCACGCCATCTTGGTCATTCTTGCTTGTTGGGTTAGTTTCAGGAATAACAAGCACATTTTTATCTTTACATATTGGAATACACGTACTATCCTTCTTTTTTGGGTGATGCAGGTTTCAATTCCTTCTTCAATGGTGTTTTCTCTTTCTTGATCGAAGGGAGAACCCCACGCTCGTCCGTCTCACCTCTTGATTTCTTCAAAGACTTAAGACACTCCCTTTCAATTTTCCATAAGCATTTTTTTCTCTTTTTATGAAGTATGGAGAATCCTCAATATCATTCTCTGTGGAAGAAAAAATTTTCTTCATATGTGGACTTGCCATTATAAGTAGTAGACAAAAAAATACAAGAATGTATAAACCCTATCTACTAATAGGTGTTGAAATTGACAAGTCTCTCGCACTCGAAGCTCTCACCAAGGTCTTACAAGTTCTTACACCGCGGCTTGTCAAGATCAATCAGTGGATGACGGTAATATGCACTCAGGGGTGACAAAGCGATTGTAAGATACTTTTCCTGTGGTTAATAGTAAGCGTAGCTTGGATATGTATAATATGTAGCAAAGGATATACTAGAACCACACTAGTTAAAACAAGTTGAAGGAACGTTCAACGACGGTACGTGCTGGTCCTAGGCTAGACCGTGGTAGAGACGCGAGCCTAATCACAGATGTAGTCACAGAATAGCCCGTGAACACCAAGATGAAAATCTCTATTTTTCACTTCTTTTTTTCACTATTGTTTTATGACCGAGAGAACTCCTCACTTTTTTTGGCCAATTTTTTTTTTTTTGCTCTCGGTGTAGCCGAGACACATGCACAAAAATGTCACCACGTGAGAATTTATGATGCCAAGGACGATTAGTTAGCTGGTGCCTTCCATGGTATACATTTGCAAAACATTATTTCACTGACAGCAAATAAGGAAGGCACGGATTGGTGGGCTCTGTAATCAGGTTTTCTTTTTTTTTTTCCCTCTTGTTTGATGTGCACAGCCACAGAACTGAGATGAAGTATGGTTTCTGTTGAGAAACCTTGCCACCGGGTGTAGTCCGAGGTATAAACATGGACAATCAATCATAGAGAAAGATCAAACACAGGGGACACAAAGATGTATGGGTGGAGCTTCTCTTTATTATTTCTCAGATCTATTATACAATGGGTGCTCCACCTCTTCTTATATAGTACTGCTTAGGGTTTAGGCTAGGTCCAATGTGGGACCCACTGTGGAGGAGCTGCCGGCCGGCCCTAGCTGCACCATACCGTGTGCCAGCCCGAGCCGGGCCGGGCTCCCCCCACGGATGGTTTCCCAACACTCCCCCTTGGTCCTTGCCAGCGAGATGAATATGTCTCATCAAAACTTCATCCAAAAACCCAGTGGAAAAAAAGGATTGGAGAAAGAGTACATAGCATACGTTTGCTGTGCGCACGATTTGCCTCATTAAAAACCTTATGTGAGAAAACTTCAGCGAAAAACTCACCAAGGAAAAAAGAGTACAAACCATCCAACATTGCATTCAACCTTCTAGATCGAGTTGGGTACTCCGGCTTCATGCCAAAGTTTTAATTCAGGGCGTGTGAATTATCTCCCCCTGAATTCAGCACTTTTTTGAGCCTGATCATTCCAATGTCCCTAATACACCTTTCAAAGAAGGCGGTAGGTAATGACTTAGTGAACAGGTCAGCCAAATTCTCACAGGATTTGGTGTGCTGGATACTTATTTCGTTCAACTTATGCAGTTTATTCGCATAAAAGAACTTGGTGTCGATATGCTTAGTAAAATTACTTTTCACATAACCCATTTGCATTTGTGCAACACAAACGGCACTATCTTCATAGATAATTGTAGGGGTTTGCTCAATAGGTAATCCACATGACTGCAAGATGTGTTTCACCATTCTTCTTAACCATGCACATTCACGAGATGCTTCATATAATGCAATGAATTCCGAGTGGTTTGTGGACGTATCCACAAGCGTCTACTTGGACGACTTCCATAACATTGCAGTGCCACCACATAGGAAAACATACCTAGTTTGTGATTTGCCAGAATGAGGGTCCGAAATGTACCCAGCATCGGTATAACCAACAATATTCATATCTTGGTTCTTCCTGTAAAACAGGCCAAGATCAATGCTTCCACGGAGGTATCGAAAGATAACTTTTATTCCGTTCCAATGCCTCTTCATGGGCGCTGCATTGTATCGAGCCAACGTGTTCACGGCGAATGCAATATCAGGCCGTGTACTGTTAGCAAGATACATAAGTGTTCCTATTGCACTCAGGTACGGGACTTCCTGCCAGAGGATTTCCTCCTCCTCTTCCCTGAGTCGGAAGGGGTCTTTTTCTTTCTGCAAAGATCTCCCTATCATAGGGGTTCTTCAGGAATAGGCTCTGCTAAAGCTAAACCTTTCTAAAACCTTCTGAGTATAGGTCTCCTGGTGCATTAGGATCCTATGAGGAAAATGCTCGAGCTACAAGTCTAAGCAGTGCTTAGTTTACCATACTTTAAGTATGAGCATACTTATTCTGATTCTCTTCTTCAATTTATATAGTGACTTTTAGAATTTCACACTATATGTTTCTATTTGCTCTACTTTGGTTACGGAAGGTGATACTTCAAGTATCTTCATTCATAAATCCGAATCCAAGTCTCTTATACATATATTCAATAACAACATTGACGACGTGTTCTTCACTTAACCACGGTGAATCACACCCCTATCAGATTTCTATCTTGCTAGCCGATCAGCCCGAATTCGATTCGATTCGAGCGTCGAACGCGGCAAGGAGCGACGCGCGGAGATTACCCAGGTTCGGACCCCCCTGTGGCTAATAGTCCTACTTCTGCCGAGCCTTAGCTCTTTTCGTGTTGTGGTTGTGTGGAAACGATTACAGGATGCTCTATGTCCAATCTGCCTCCCCCTCTCTCTTCTCTCTCCTCCCCTTTTATACAAGCCTCGAATTGGTGGAGAGAGCCGAGAGGGTAGGCAGTACAGTACACTGATAAGACGTGAGGGACGGGATAGGAGAGATGAAAACGTGCTGCTACTGTGCCGAATGGCGCCGCCCACGCGAGCTCCACAAGTGGCCTCTGACTCGTGCGGACACGCCGGTAAGAGAACGAGCGGGACCCAGCTTGCTCCTCCTCCTGACGCGGGCGGTCATCCTGATGACGGCAAACTTCTCTCTCCGCCTGAAAGGATCGCTATGCCGCCTAGAGGGGGGTGAATAGGCGAATAAAACGAAATTGCGGAATTAATAAACTTGAGCAAGAACGATCGGTCGGATGTTCGATCAGCGTCGGATGTTCCAACGTGGTACAAGACACCTCCGTCGGATGTTACGATCTGGGTCGGATGTTCGATGGCCATCGGATGTTCCGATCCGGTGTTCTCGAATTTGTCGAAAACACAGAGAAAAGCTGATTTCTCGCAAAACCAAGGTTAGATCTATTCAAGAATACTCAGAACAAGCCAACACAAGTAATAAAGACACCAAAACAAGATCAAGACAAAAACACGGCGATTTTTGTTTACCGATGTTCGGATCTTTGAAGGGAGATCCTACTCACCGTTAGGGAAGGCACAAAGCTCGGATCATCAAGACCCTAATCCCCCTTACCAGCGAAGCACAAAGCACTCACCGGCGATCACTAGTTGAATCCTTTTCCTTGCGGAGGTAGATTCGCACCTTCACAAACTCCGGAGGCACACCACACAAAGATCGGCGACTCACCGGCGACACCTAGCCGTCTAGGAGCCCTTCAAGCCTCCAAGAATAACAAATGCGATGAAGAAATTAGGAATCGCTAAGTGCTCAAAACTTGAATCTCTAATTCGCGGAGCACTTGGGTGCCTTGATTTCTCTAGATCTAGATCTCACAAGATGAACAAGAGAGAGACAAAGGCTAAAGCTTTGAGAGAAGATGAACAGGAAGAATTAGGTTCAAATCAGGGTGTGATCAGAGAGTAAACAGTGTCAGCAACCTTTGGAAGGTATTAGAGACGGCTTTAAATAGGGAATCCCGAAAACTAGCCGTTGTGCAGTTAATCCCGCATCGGATGTTCTGATCCCCCGTCGGATGTTCCGACCCGCGTCAGATGTTCCGATGGAAGTTCCGATGGACCCTTTTTGGATAGCTCTGGCGGCAGTGGCTCACCATCGGATGTTCACCCATGTCGGATGTTACGATGGCATAGGTTCTGTATGAGGTGTATTTTGAGTGGAAAACTCACACGAACTTCGAGATACCTATTTTGAGCACTTAGGAACCTTTATAAGCATCTCCATTTCATCCCTCTTTATAGTACGGCATCCCTAGGACTCAATAAATAAAGATTTACAAATAAATACTAGTCTTGATGCCTTCTTGCAATACATCCATTTTGAGGGGTGCACAATCACATGTAAACATGTACCTCATGGAATTAACCTGTATAGCGTCTGTGCACAATTCTCCAATAGAAATATTAGCTCTATAATTGTAGCTCATTAATCACCAAAATCGCTTAGGGCCTAGATGCACTTTCAATCTCCCCCTTTTTGGTGTATTGATGACAACAATTATAGCTCACAAAGAAATTGTAAATAAGAACATAGTCGAAAGCTCCCCCTGAAACTATGGCAAGTATAACAACAGGAGCTCCCCCTATATCCTTGACACAATTTGAATCTAGATGCAATATGACAGGATATATCACACAATTGCAAAAAACTTAAATTACTAGCAATTCATCATTACATCATCATCACAGAATAATTAAAAGAGTCTTACAGCCACAGCGTACCACATAAAACATTGAGTTTAAAACATAACATAGTTTTGCACACACTTAGACATTCAAGATGCAAACAAAGGAATCTAAGAACAGAATGGAATGAGATAAATTTTCTCCAATTTTTCCCCCAAAACCCAGAACATTTCTCCCCCTTTGGCATCAAGACGCCAAAAAGAGAAAAATAAACTGGATCACTCAATCCACTCGGATCGCCGCCGCCGCCGCCACCCGACCACCAAAGCACCACCACCTCCTCCACCGGTGACCTCATCATCGTCGTCGTTGTTGTTGCCGCCACCGGAAGGAGGAATCCCAAACAGTCCTCGAGTATAGGTGTTAATGGTGGAGTAGGAGGACGCTGAATCATCAGAGGAGAGAGGCATACTAAGATGCTTCTTGATGTCCTGAATCTGCTTCGATTGTCGCGAAGACGCACAATGGATTCCTGAACCCGATCATTTGTCTTGCGGCACATGCGTAAGATAGATTTCAGCATCTTTTGATAGAGCCTCGAAGATGACGGATCGACCGAAGCCGACGATGGGCCAGCGCTATCACGAGGAGTCAAGAAGGCCCCGCGCTATCACGAGTAGCGAACCCCTCTGGGTGGTGTCGCGAAGTCCCACCAGAGAAGCCAGTCCACGGGTGGTGACAAGGTAGGGGGTGTGCTTCACATCTAGCACAAACTTGAGACCAGTGACACGAATGATCATACTCATCAGATAAGGGGCATAAGGACAGCTCCTCTTTGGATCACCAGCACTGATCTTGATCTCACACCAGATGAAATCCAGAATATCGAAAGGACGCTGACGTTGCACCAATCTTCATCGAAGATTGCGAGAATAGGAGAGAACACGAGAAGCGCCACCTTCCTTGGGACGGAGAGTCTTGCGGAGGATGCGGTTGAGCACTTAATAGAATGGCTTCATGGATTGATAGAGTTCGCCTTAGTGGAATAGGCCCATCATACAAGAATTTCAAATCTTGGTTCTTCAGGCATCCACATCATGGAGCTCCTCCATGTTGCCTCTAGTGGACAACTTCGTGTTGGCCAAACTCCTCTTCGAGAAGTTGTACCGCACTCCATCGCACATGAACCAGAAGAAGTCCCAATGCACCCCCAAAGCATAGTACACTGAAGCATAGAATTGGCAAATGACTTCATCGTTCCAATCATGCCGAAGCTCAAGATGTCACCAATCCCATGGTGTCAAGCAAAGAATGACCTCATTGATGACTGGATTGTTTGACAGAGCCATGCCTTCCCAATCAATGAATTGCATGCGCATCACAGGATTCTTCTTCTTTACAAAAGCAACATCATAGAAATCTTGATGAAAGAAGTTTCAAAATCTTTTATCGGTCCCTTCTTCCTTCTCAAACTGCAAGGGATCGTCAATCCTGCGGAGTTGAATCTCTTTAACATCCGCTACATAATAGCCGAGGATCTTCGGAGTGACAGAGGGAGGGAATGTCCTTGATGTCTTCTTGATCATCAATGGACCAATGGGATCACGGATGTTGGCCCGCTTCCACTGAGCCAACCTCTCATGGAACAATGAAGGATCCTCATTGGGCTCGGCTGAGGGACGAGCAGCAGTTGAACTTGAGGTTCTTTGCCGTTTAGAAGAAGACATCTGCAAGACATATATGATGGAATCAAGAATTGAGGGAATTGAACGAGAATGCGCAAAATCCAACATGGTCAGTGAGTACCCCGTCGGAACATCCGACTGGGGGTCGGAACATCCGACGGTGTACAGCACGTGCCCTAAACGGGATCTTTTACATCTTGCATCAAAACGACGAATCCGAGGCAGCAATAGGTGGGGAATGCTTCTATGACCAATATAGATGCATATTCAGCCTCGAAATCGGATCAAAAAGACGCACATTTCACGTTCTAGGAGGTTTCAAGATTTGGGAGCTTTTACCTTCAATGAGGAGGAGAGAGACGGGCAGGGAGGAGGCAGAGGCAGTGGGGAGGCGCGAGGAATGCAGGAGCCGCCCCGTCTGATCCCGCCGCCGGAAGTTCCCACCGCCGGAAGATCCCGCCACGGAAGATCCACGCCGCCCGCCAAGAGAGAGAGAAGGGGAGATAAAAGCTTAGGGTAAAACCCGTGGGGTAAAAGGAAAAACAGGTCCCACGCGGTTAAAAAGAAAAAAACAAGCCCCCGGGTCCACCATGATACGCGAACCGTCGCGCCGATACTCTGCAGTTTCTCGCGCGATGGGAGACGAATCGTGGGGGGCCCACCTCCTGCGGCGGCCATACGCCTGATTCTCCACCTGCGCACGATCTTGCTTGGGGAACCGTACCGCTTTTCGGGGGAAGCCGAGGCGCGCGAGTGGGGACGGAATCCAAACCGTCGCTCTTGCTTCCTTTGCCTATAAATGCTTCATTCCTTGGCGCCGCAACGAATCCTTCCGCACACCAAAGAGCCTTGAACCATTACCTGCCTTCTTTGCCGCCGCCGCAGAGCTTCTTCGCCCTTAGCTTTTTTGTCACCGCACTTCCGCCGCCCTCCAATGGCTCCTAAACACAGCAGGGGCCGTCGTGGGGACGCCATTCCGGCCGCGCCGTCGCCTGACGCCGCCTTGCCCGCATCCGTCGCAGACAAGGAGACAGTTGCGCGGCTCCAGCGACTTCTACCCACGAGCATCCGCCCCCTCTGCGACTGGGACCCACTGGAGCGCAACCCGTACTTGCGTGCGCTGCCCCCATGGAAGTCTCTGGTCCGGCGGTCCAGGTGGTCCAGCGACCCCTGCAGATCCGCGACCAACTTCCGACGACCACCGAAGCCTCTGTCGCCGCCGCTCATACGTGGCGTCGCGCTGCCGTGCCGGCCGACTCGGCCTGTGCTCTCGAGCGCCCGCCGTCCTCTCCCAAGATGACGACAGCGAGGAGGAGAGGCGAGCCCAAAAGGATTCGCCCTTCAAGTCCTGAGCCGCCTCCGCCTCCTTCGACCCCCTTCGGCGGGGATCCTGCTGCTGGCACCGCCGCTCCGCCGCCTGGCGCTGGTTTCTTCTGCGCCGGTGCTTCCTGCGCCGACGCCCATCGAGCCGACGCCTTCTGCGTCGGCGCCCACGGTGATCCCGCCGCCGCCTCCACCTCCCTCAACGGGAGGGGAAACGACCGCGCCGGCCCGCCGGCCCGGCGGCCCACGGCTGCCCCCTTCTTCCTTTGCCTTTGGGGCGCGCCACTTCAGGTAATTTTCTCTGCGTTCTCTGCGTTCATGTAAATTTCGCATTAGGGTTAGCATGCTGCACGTTTTTCGCATACCTGAACCCTTTTCCGGTTTTTCTTCGTGGGATAGGGCGGATCCTGGGGCTTCAAGCTCCGGTCCACGCGATCTGTCAGCCCTAGCTTGCCCGCGACCCCTTCAACGGAGACGGCGCCTCCTGCTTCGGGGAGAGCGCCGATGCCGAGGCTGGAGGATTTTCCCGCCGCCGCCGTCGCCGACACCGATGCCGTCTCTGCCATCGCCGCCGACATCGGACACTCCTTTGAAGCGCTCCGCGCCCTCGCCCACACCTGGGCGGCGCGGGAAGGTGCCTTGGCTTCGGCGGCGCAAGCTGTCGGCGAGCTGCGTCGGGTTCTTGACCAGGAGATCGTTGCAAAGGAGGCGGCGACCCGCGAGGCTGCGGCGGCGCAGGCCGCTGCCGCCTCTGCCCCCAAGGAAACCACGAACCTCCGCACGGCGCACTCTGAGCACCTCCGGGTCCTCATCGCCATGCTGTGGACCGCCTACCGCGACTTCGCGGACGTCCTATATCCTCTGGGGGTCACCTCAGACGCCCATTGAGGAAGCAGCTGCCTAAATATGTCGGCCTGATGGGGAAGCGCCGCCGAGCCCTCGAACGACTGCCGGCGGTGGGCGCGGGCGATCGAGGATGGTCGCCACGGCACCTTTGAAGCAGCGCGGTTTGTCTTGGGTAACTGCCTTGCCCAAAACGCCGCGTTTGATCTTGACGCCGCCACCGGGGAGCCTTCGCGCCAGCTGGATCGGGACGAACAATCTCGGGTCGAGGTCGCCGCCAACCGCGTATCCATGATGGGCGGCGCTGCATCGAAAGAAGACGACGACGACGAGGAGGAGTAGCTGAACCCCTTTGCCTGTCTCGTCTTGTGTATAAAACCTGTTCAATGCAAACTTTTGCTCCTCTGCCACAAGTCTCGTTAATCTTTTACGCGATTTTTTACTTGCGAGAAGAACTAGGCAAGCGACCGCCAAAAGCTTTAGACAAAACGTTCTGTTGAAAGCGAGCGCTTTTTCCTTAGGCTTCTGGTTACTTCAACCCTTATGGCCTCTCCGCAAACCGACTTAAACGTTGCGTGGCGAGAACTTAGCTTCCGGCAGTGGTCTAGACACCAGTGCCGTCGTTGGCGCAGAGCCCAGGCCGAGTAGACACACCAGGCCAGAACACGCCTTCCATCCGCCTCGCTTCGCCCAACGCAAGTGTGGACTATATGGGCCCCGGGTATCCTCTAGAAGGCCCATAAGGGAGCAGATAGGGGGCGATCCAAGTCGGCCGGTCAAGGATAGAGACCACTCGGGCTACGCGTGGCTTGAGCCGCAAGGGAGTTCCCGAAGATATAATCTACCTCCATGTAATTAGCAAATTAACACATGTATTCCATGTAACTGCATACCAGAATTAGTTATCAGGGATCCCGAGATATCCTGTAACTCTATCTCCCACTACATTATATAAAGGGGGGTAGAGGCCATCAGCATGTAAGGCTAAGAGGCAGTAGAATCATCTACAGCGCATAGCATAATCTTGCATCTCGCATCTTGATCCACCATATAATCCCAGAACACAGGAAGTAGGGTGTTACCTCCTCTGGTGAGGGCCTGAACCTGTATAACCCTGTCTTGTGTTACCATTTAACTTAATTCTTGATTAGCGTCCCCTCGTAAAATTCATTGCCGGTGGTGACCCCCTAGTTAGTCACCTGCCGACAGTTGGCACGCCAGGTAGGGGACAGCGTCAAGATCATCTCTCAAGTTAGATGGCTTTTTCAAGATCATCGTACGTCGCCATGAGGCTAGGAGAGTCTCTTCGCTTCGGCAGCCTGGACTTCATCGTCGACGGCATCGGCAATCTTCACCTCTCTCCCCCTAGAGAGCGCAAGGAGGCGCGAGCAATCAATGTGACCCATTGCCTTTTGGCTTGGAGAATTTAGCAAGCGCCTTCCACGGATTGACCCCTTCGCTGTTCGCCTTCGCACCTCCTCCCGAGGCAGACGAAAAAGAACTCGGCGGGCTCGACCGCTCGGACGTGGATTGTATTCCACCCAACAACTCTTCGACCTCGGCTAGATTTCCCTCCGGACCCGAGAATTCCGTCGCGACTCTCGCACTGGATTCCTCGGTTATTCGGATAGGAGATAACCAGTCGGCGAGCGCAATAGATCCATTCGGATCAGATCCATCTATGTTCGTGGGTGTCATCAATGGTGGCCAACCCATTGGACAGAGCGAACAAGTCAGCCTCTCCGCTTCTGACTCAGAGTCCGACGGGAGCGCTGAGATTCGATACTACCGAGAGGTTTTTGTCCTAGGCGCGGATGATCACCACTCCACTTCTCCGCTCGTCGCATATGAAGTAACCGACGCTGGCGCGAACCCAGATCCTCGCCAGGAGGAGAAACAAGATCGCGTACAACAACTTCGCGTCTGTGGCCGCGACGTTTAGAATGAGCTTCGTGCGGTGAAGCTGAGGGATCAGGAGGTTTACAACACTCCCCAGGCTAATGTCATCGCGTCAAAGACTCTTCTCGAGACCATCGCGCTGCAACTTCCGGAAGGTAGCCCCCTTGCTCGAGCAACGGCCATGGTGGAGATGGCTGCCATACAACAGAACGAAGCAATGCCCTCTCCGACCACCTCGGCATGCAACGATCGATCGGCGCAATCGAACCGGCCCACGCCTCGGCGGTGGCGACTCCACCGATCCGCCCACGATCTTCGCCAGATATCGCCGAGCGGCGGAGCGCGATCCACGGCGAGTGGAACTCTCGTGGTCGTCAAAGTCGTCGCGACGATGACCGAGCCGAGAGCACCGCCAGTCGGCACGACCACCGCCAGGAGCAACGCCAAGGCCCACGCCGGGGGCACCGTAGTAGATCCCCAGCGCGGAGGCGGCCACGACCATTGGAGGGGATTCGGGCCTTCACCCCGGATCTTCGTCGAGTGGTCTGGCCGGATGGTTTCAACCTCAAAGGCATCGACAAGTTCGACAGCGAGAGGGACCCAAAGAACTGGCTGCAGGTTTACACCCTACCAGTCAGCTTGGCAGCAGGTGATCAGAATGTCATGGCAAATTACTTGCTGGTCGCTTTGACCCCAACCGCCCAGACCTGGCTAACAGGACTCCCGAAGAACTCTATCGAGTCTTGGGACGACCTCCTGGAGCAGTTCATCGCCAATTTCCAAGGGACCTATGAAAGGCCCGCGGGGAGATGGGTGATCGGACAGCTGCACCGGCGCAAGAACGAGACTCTTCGCGAGTTCATCAAGCGCTTTACCAAGAAGAAGAACGAGAGCCGGGAAGTTTCGGAGCAAACAGTCATCGACGCCTTCTTCGCCGAATGCCAATCCGAGGAGTTAATCAGGCAGATGACCCGGGACCCCCTCGTAATCTCAAGGCCGTGTTCACGATGGCGGACCAGGAGGCCGAAGCCGAAGAGGCCATCGCGGAGGCAATGACGGAGGCCATAAGAGGAAGCCTAACGACGAGCAAGGCAAGCCCAAGGATAAGAAGCGGAAGGGGGACGAGATGGTCGCCAACATGGAGCGCAACTGACCTAAACCCCCCAACGACAACGACTACAAGAAAGTGATGGATTCGGTGTGTCCCTTCCATCCTCGAGGAAAGCACTCTGCCAAAGATTGCCTTATTCTGCAGAAGTTTGCTGACAGCGCGAACCAGTCGGCTAAGGGCGGTCAAGGCAAGAAACCTGATGGAGATTAACAGGACGCCGAGCGCGAGATCAACTACATCTTCGGGGGCTCTGATGCGTACGAGTCCAAGAGGAAGCAAAAGCTTACCACTCGGGAGATCAGCGCTATCATGCCTGCGACGCCTAAGTACTTGCGCTGGTCCGAGGTGCCCATCACCTTCGACTGATCGGACCACCCGGACCGGATCGCCTTCCCCGGGTGGTATCCTCTGGTGCTGGATCCGGTCATGCGAGGAAGCAAACTAAAAAGGGTTCTGGTCGATGGCGGGAGTGGGATTAATGTCCTTTTCGTCAAGACCCTGGACCAGATGAATATTCCTCGTTCCGAGCTACGGTAGGGATCATCTCCTTTCCATGGGGTAATCCCCGGGACGTCCGCAGTACCACTCGAACAGATCTCTCTGCCGGTCACGTTTGGGACTAAGGATAACTATCGGACTGAGAGTCTGAGCTTCGAAGTGGCCGATTTCGAGACGGCATATCATGCCATCTTGGGAAGCCCGGGGATTGCCAGGTTCATGGCTGTTCCCAACTATACCTATATTGTCTTAAAGATGCCAGGTCCCAATGGTGTAATCACCCTAACTGGTGACGTTAAACAGTCCTTGCTCTGCGACAGCGAAAGCTGCAAGATGGCGCAGGCACTGGACTCATCTGCCGAGATGGAAAAGATCCGACTGGAGGTTGCGAATATTCAGGAGGAAGGGGATGTCCCGCCAAGAAGCAGGCCAAAACGTCCATCCAAGCTGTCGAAGAGACCAAGAAGATCCTGTTGGACCCGTCTGATCCGGCCAAGACGGCCATGATTGGGACAGGGCTCGACAGCAAATAGGAAGACGCGCTCGTCACTTTCCTCCGGGCCAACCGGGATGTGTTCGCTTGGAAGCCTTAGGACATGCCCGGTGTTCCGAGGGAGGTGATCGAGCACTCTCTCCACGTCGACGAAAAGGCGAAGCCAGTCAAGCAACGCCTACGAAGATTTACCCCGGATCGGAAAGACGCCATAAGGAGTGAGATCACCAAATTGTTGGCCGCTCGGTTCGTCAAAGAGGTGTATCATCCCGAGTGGCTCGCCAATACGGTCCTGGTGCAGAAGAAAAACAGGACATGTCGCATATGTGTCGACTACACCGACCTCAACAAGGCGTGTCCCAAGGATCCTTTTGGGCTCCCCCACATCGACCAAGTGGTGGATTCCACCGCCGGGTGCGAGCTCTTGAGTTTTCTGGACGCCTACTCAGGCTATCACCAGATCAGTCTGAAAGAGGAGGATTGCATCAAAACGTCGTTTATTACGCCCTTTGGTGCTTTCTGCTATATCACAATGCCATTCGGGTTGAAAAAATGGGCGCGACTTATCGGCGCACCATACGGCGGTGTTTTCACACTCGGCTTCGGGCATAGCGTGGAGGCATATGTCGACAACGTCGTCATAAAAACCAAATCCAGATGGGATCTCATAACAGATCTGACCGAGACATTCGAGAGCCTAAGGGCATTTCGGATGAAGCTAAATCCCGAGAAGTGCGTTTTTGGGGTTCTGTCTGGTAAACTACTCGGATTCATCATCTCCAATCGAGGGATCGAAGCAAATCCAGAGAAGGTCGGCGCCATCCTCAAGATGAAGCCTCCGACCAGCCAGAAAGATGTGCAGAAGCTCACTGGATGCATCATGGCACTCAGCCGATTCGTTTCCCGACTCGGGGAGCAAGACTTGCCTTTCTTTAGGCTCTTACGCCGACAAGATGATTTTCAGTGGATAGCGGAAGCATAGCAAGCCTTTGAAGATCTAAAGAGGTTCCTCACCACGCCATTGGTGTTGGTCCCTCCCATGCCCCTAGAGCCCCTCTTACTCTACATCGGCGCAACGACTCACGTCATCAGCAGCGCTTTGGTGGTGGAGCGAGATGAAGAGGGCTCCCTCCAAAAGGTACAGCGTCCGGTCTACTTCGTATGCGAGGTATTGGGCGATTAAAAAACAAGGTACCCACAAGTGCAAAAGCTTTTGTATGCTGTGTTACTTACATCGTGGAAGCTTAAGCATTATTTTTATGAGCATGAAGTTTCGGTGGTCATTTCTTTCCCGCTTGGAGACATACTTCATAATCGGGAAGCCACTGGGAGGATTGCCAAATGGGCAGTTGAGCTTGGAGCCTTTGAACTAAAGTTCAGGCCTCGACTAGCCATTAAATCTCAAGCGTTGGCCGACTTCGTCGCCGAGTGGACAGAAGCCCAAACCCCAGCAGCAAAGGAAAATCTCGAGTACTGGATAATGTACTTTGATGGTTCCCTCATGCTCAGCGGCACGGGGGCTGGGATTTTGCTTATATCGCCGACTGGAAAGAAGCTACGCTACGTCCTCCAGATATTGTTTCCAGTCAGCAACAACGCCGCAGAGTACGAGGCACTTATCCACGGGCTACGCGTCGCCATATCGCTTGGCGTCAAGCGGTTAATGGTGCGCGAAGATTCTCAACTCGTGGTCAACCAAGTCCAAAAGGAGTGGTCTTGTATTGGCGACAGCATGGCGGCTTACTGTTAGGAGGTACGCAAACTAGAAGATAAGTTCGACGGACTGGAGCTTACTCACGTGCTCCGCCGCGACAACGAAGCAGCAGACGAGCTAGTGCGGATGGGATCCACTCGGGCCCAGGTCCCAAGTGGTGTTTTCGTCCAAGAGCTACGCGCACCGTCTATCAAACTACCATCTGCATCAGTGGAAGATCAAGAGAAGCAGCCAGAACCCGATGCAGAGGTACTATTAATTACTCCCGGATGGACTCAACCTTACTTAGATTATCTTCTTCGTGATGAGCTGCCCGAAGATCGAAGCCTAGCCGAGTGCGTCACACGCCGAAGCAAAGCCTACAAGGTAGTCGGGGACGAGCTTTTGAAAAAGCGATTCCGAGTACTAAGCGCGTGATATCGAAAGCAAGAAGGCAGACATGTACTCAACGAAATCCACTCGGGGGAGTGCGGATATCACGCAGCAGCAAGCACCCTGGTAGGAAAAGCCTATCGGCAGGGATTCTTCTGGCCAACCGCGGTCACAGATGCGGAAGACATAGTACGCAAATGTGACGGGTGTCAGTTCTTTGCACGGCAAATCCACATGCCAGCTCAAGATCTATAGACGATTCCGATCTCCTGGCCCTTCGCCGTCTGGAATCTGGACATGGTGGGCCCCCTTAAGCGAGCGCAAGGCGGATTCACTCATCTCTTCGTCGCCATCAACAAGTTTACCAAATGGTTGCTGTCATCACGGCGGCCAAGGCACGCGAGTTCTTCCGGGACATCGTTGTGCGTTTCGGCGTGCCCAATCGCATCATCACCGACAATGGCGTTCAGTTAAGAGCAGCGAATTTCAAGATTGGGGCGAGGAGCTAGGCATCAAGATCTGTTATGCCTCAGTGGCCCACCCAAGGAGCAACAGACAAGTTGAACGCGCCAACGGATTGCTGCTATAAGGGCTCAAAGCCCGAATCTTCGATCGCCTGAAGCCGTACGCAACGCGTTGGGTTAAGGAGTTGCCTTCGGTGCTCTGGGGGCTCAGAACGACCCCAAGTCGAGCAACCGGGCAAACACCCTTTTTCCTAGTTTATGGCTCGGAGGCGGTCCTCCCGATTGAATTGAAGTTCCGGTCCCCTCGGGCCATCGGTTACGACGATGATCAGTCGGATGAAGCAAGATACGAAGACCTCGATCGGCTCGAGGAAGCCAGGGAAGCAGCAATGATCCAGTCGGCCAAGTACCAACAGGGCCTGCGTTATCATCAGCGCAACATATGGGGCCGTGCGTTCTCCAAGGGAGATCTGGTCCTCCGAAGGGATCAGAAGCACGAGCATAAACTCTCCCCACTCCGGGAAGGCCCCTACGTCATTGCTGAGGTGAGCCGCCCGGGGGCTTATCGGTTACAACGTGAAGATGGATCTGAGGTGCCCAATACCTGGAACATCGAGCAGCTACGTCGTTTTTACTCTTAAAGTATTGTATTCAAGCAGCATGTAATTAGTTTCCCTTTTTTTGACTTGCTACTTGGCCGTAAACGACCAAGCAGTAAGTTGGGGGCTACATTCAATAGTGTGCAGAGTCAACCGTACCCTATCTCATCAATAAAATTGTTTTCTCTTTATATGTGTTGATCAAATTCGGGTATTATGAAAATTCTTGAGTAATGACGCTTTCATATCCTAGCGACAATGTTTAGCTACCCTGCAGTTGCATAGGGAGAAAGCCAAGCGCTACTTCCTGGCACTCGGGGGCTGGACCAGTCGGCGGATGCGTTTCATGAAAAAGGATAAAACGTACTATTCGGATAAACCGGATCACCGGTACTGAGGATCAACCAAGTGTTTCCATTACAGACATAATTATAGGTCCAATTGCTCTACTATCTGGACGGCAGTCGGGCGAACCTCCTCCAGTAAAGCAGTGGCCTTCTCCGTGCAAGCAAACCCGTCCTTTACCGCTTCACAGTCTAGGCGGGTGAAGTTTGACTTCGCAATGGCGAGGCCTTGGCTGGTACATGTTATCGCGGCCTCCCGAGTGAAGGCCTTGGCCTGCTCAAGGAGGGTGTCGAGATGGGCCACCAGGAGGTCAGGATCTTTTGGCGGCTCTTCGTCCGGGTAAAGACATCGAAGCACTGGGGTTATCCCGCCGAAGCTCGGTGGCGAAGCTCTGCAAAACCAGTCGGATATGGCGTATCAGTCAGGCTCTGTTGAGGTTGAGTCGGGGAGAGCCAATGGAGAAGGTTACCTTCCAACTCTTCAGTAGATTTCTCTGCTTGAGTGTTGGCTCGGCGGACTTCTTCCTCCAAGGCCTTCTGTCTCACCTCCAGAGCTACATTTCAAGACAAATATCGAAGATTATTATTTACGAAGCATCCTTCCTAGAGATTTAGCCCAGACAGAGGTCTATACCTCGGTTTGTGTTGGACTCTTCCACGTGGCGGAATCGGAGCTCGGTGACTTCGCGGTGGAGTTCTTCGATCCGGCCACGGTATTGAGACTTAACGGCGTATAACGCGTTGTCAAACTCGTCGCGTGTTTTCAGCTCGCCTACCGTTTTCTCCATGCATCGGGTCTTCTGCTTCGACCTCTCCTTCATGCGCTGCGCAGAGATGGGAGTGGAATCAGTGGGATTCCCTCATGCAGGGTGAGGATTCACAGCTTTACCTCATATATCTTGGCTTGAATTGCAGTCACTTGCTCCAGCACCTCCCATTCCTCGGCCTCCTGCCCGTCGTCGACCTCGTAGCCCTCCATCTCCTTCCTCTATTTCAGTCGGAAGGGTGGAGCGTGAGCTTTGGTGGAGGGGCGAGGAATTTCCTCGATTTCTGGCTCTGAGCTCCCTGGAGCCGGAGCTGGGATTTTCCCCTTCGCCGATGAGGATTGGCGACTAGTGGAGGATGGGCCGGAGTCTTGGCGAGGTGCGGTGGGCTGAGCTGAGGCTGGCATTCCCTTGCCATACGAACTTGGCGGTTCATCATCATCGACTGGTTTCCTGAGAGCATTCGGAGACCTATCAAGAGACACATTTCTGCGAATGGTGAAGTTACAGCGTCGCAAAGAAATACCTGTGCGATGGGAAGTACTTCACCTTGAATCGACTGCCCGAACCACTCGGGCGGGTTTCAGAGGGCTTCTTCCCCCCTGACGCGGCCGTTGGGCTGGCTGTTTGGGGAGACGGAGGGCTTCGAGGCGGCTCGGCCGGAGCCGGAGAAGGCCTTGGGGCTGAGCGGCGGCGGTGCCGGAGCGGGACGGTATCTTCGTCATCATCCTCGTCTGAGTCCCCTGAAGCGAGCCCTTTGCCTTTCTTGGCCGGAGGAGCGCTAGTCGAGGCCTCAGCAGGGCGCTTGCACGGTGCCTCCTTGGGGTGAGGAGCTTCCGGGGCTGGAGGGGTGGAGAAGAAGGCTTTGCGCCCCTGCGGCGTGTCAGTTTACATTAACTAAGTCTATACATTCACAAGAGGCCGCGGTTGAGTTGAGGAGGATCTTCTCCGTACCGCGGGTGGCAGATACCCCAAATGGTACGGAGCTGGGCAGTCTGCGCGAACTATTTCCGAGCCCGGAGCGAAAAGCTCGACCATCCAGCTAATGATCTCCTTCTGCGAAAGGTTTTCGTTGGATTCCCGAGTGGTATCTTGGGCCCGCGAGTACTCGAAGGCAAGATGCACCCTCTCCTTGATGGGCTGGATACGGCGCTGAGTATAGTTCCAAACAACCCCAATGTCGGTCCGCCCAGCAGCTTTAACTCTGTGGAGGAGAAGGAGAAGTTCCTCTACTTGGCCTCCCTCGTCATCGGCGAGAGGAGATGACCAGGAGGGACGGACCGTGGGGCATTCGCCAGAGAAGGAAGGGAGGACCGGAGGAGAGTTGGCGCAGTAGAACCACTCCGAGTGCCAGCCCTTGTTGGAGGTTCTTAAAGGAAGATCGAAATAGTACTTTCGGACCCCTTCCCACAATTGAAACCCTACGCCGCCGCCGGCCTTGGGGGAGTCCTTGTTGGGATAGGGTTTGAGGAGAAAAAGAAATCTGAAAAGGTCGAAATGAGGAGCAATCCCCAAATAGGCCTCACAGACATGAACAAAAATCTCAATCTGAAAGATGGAATTGGGGTTCAAATGCGAAACCTCGATCCCGTAGAAGTGGAGTAATCCCCGAAAAAAGGAAGAGCAAGGAAGGCCGAAGCCACGAAGAAAGAAGGATTCGAAGACCACTACCTCGTCCGGGCGAGGGGTGGGGCAGGATTCGCCGGCGGCAGCGCGCCAAGACACGAACCCTCCGCGGGGAGCACGCCGATGGAGACCAGCTTCTGTAGCCTCCGTTCGGTTGTAATGGACTTTATCCACTTCTTCCCACTCGTAGCTGCCTTAGGGGCGGTGAGGGATGATGGAGCCATCGCGATCGGAGACGGGTGGCGGCGGAGGTGGCAACGAAGAAGAACCCTAGCTGTGGAGTCTGTTGGGGGAAGCTAACTGACTGGCGCGAAGAGTGAGCGAGGTGAACTAATTTCGTTCCCCTGTTCCTAACTTATCGCAACGGGCAAAGTTTCGCATTCTGGGCCAGGCCTTAGTCTAGCGCTGGATGCGGCCTTTCCGCGAGGGGCCCGATAACCATTCGGCTGTCCGAGTGGTTCCTTTCGAGAGATCTGCGTTAAGTGCCGGCTGCTGGTCTAGGAGCGGACAAGCCTATCTACTCGGTTGAGGCGATGTTGCGGATTCGAGACCAAATCAAGAAAAAGCGGCGTTGCAGATTCAAAATTGGAGCAAGACAACAAGATTACCCAAAATGTTTTCATTGAAAGGGCACTTAGACCCGACTACATATTCTCCGCGGCGCAGCACATCGAGCTAGGGCTCGTCGTTGGCTCGCGGAGGAGCAAAAGAAAAAGCCCCCCGGTGGAAGGGCTTCAGTACCCTCCGTCGGCGCGGAGGGTTGCGACCAAGGTCCTTGAGGGAAGCGACTTTGTGGAGTCAAGGAATCCGAATCGAACCCTAATGGATTCCTCCAAGACGGATCTCCGCTCGCCGTATGAAGTCCTCCCATAGCTCGTCTTCGAAAGCTTTGGCGGCAGCCTTGGCGGCGGCTTCCGCCCTCTCCCTCGCGCAGGCCTCAGCGATTGATGAGGACATCACTCCTACCGATGCGTCTACTACTCTACCACCACCTATTGTGCAAGGACCAATAACAAGGGCACGTGCACGACAGCTAAACCACCAGGTGGGCTCGTTCCTTACCGCACAATAGAATTCCCCTAAGAGCGAGTTACTACCTAATAATGTTGTGCTTGTACCTAGGAATTATGGTGTTGATCAGCGAGGATGGATCTCTACGCCAAGACAAGTTGGAAACCAAGTCTACCACGAGTTGGAGTCCGGTTCGGTCACGGCGGAGCAGTCTGTCCTCAAACGGGCGTAGCAGATGCATATCAACTCCGTTTGGGGCGTTCAAGTATATTACGGAGAAGCCCTCGACGAGACCTTTCCAACGGATCCAGTCGCACGTCCAAATTCCTTCTAAGTTGATCACAATCGTCGAAATAATAGGCGACCAGATTCTGTTGGGCTGCCCGGTGCTGCGTCACCTTGTTTTGGGTTTCGGCCCGTGTATCCGCGCAAGGGGGGTCATGCCAAACCCTAGCCGCCGCCCCCTTCTGCCTATTAAGACTTCGTAGCCGTTATTGTTAGGTTTGGGTTTTGTTTAGATTATTCTACCGTCGCAGTTTCGCCGTGTATCGGTTTGCTGAACCCCAACTTTACGTGCTTATTCGGTAATCAGTAATTTTAGATTGCATCTACCGTGTTCTTGCTCGTGTTCTCGATTTGCTTGCAGGAACTAGCCTTCGTGGTGAGGTCAACCATGTCTTGGCGTGGTTGATAACGAATGGAGACAGTGGTGTAGCGATTGCAGGCTTAGATCTGTTTTGATTGGAAGCCGGATCGTCAACGTCGAGTTCTCCACCAATCGTGTTTATCCTACCTGTCGGAAGATCGGGACCCCCGTCCCCCATCAAGTGGTATCAGAGATTCGGTTGCCCGTCAGGTATAATTGTATCCCTTGTTTCATCTTCCACCTAGAGTCCAGAAAACTGCCCGTCAAAAATAGTTTTTGTGTACGTCATCCCCTCCGCTGTCCAAACCACATTGATCCCTCGCAATCTTTGTTTTCAGTTGCATCGTTGAGTTCGTGTCCTTTGTTCGAGTTTGGTTGCTGGTTTAGATCGTGTTCGTAGCCCTGTTGATCCATCTGTTACATTCCAGTCCTACCACTGCCATACATCCCGCAACCAAATCGAGTCCTACTCGTTTTGCCCCCGCTAGCCGCCTTGTGCTACTGTCCCGCCATCGCAAACCATAGCTAGGTCGCAAGCCGCCTTGTATCAACCGCCCGGCATCGCTACCCATCTGTTTTGTCGACCTGCATGCCCACTGATTACATCCAAAGAGACAAAAACGAGATCTTTTCCTACCAGAAACCCTAATCCGGAGGTCCTTCGGTAAAACAGCCATAACTTTCTCATACGAACTCCGATTTGGGTTCACGACCACTCGTTGGAAAGATCTCGACGAGACGCATCCGTTGGTTTTGCTCACATTTCGAACCCGAAAATCCATCAGGAAGACCACCTATCCGGCCCCCGAAGTGTTCGCACGTTTTTCAAAGCTCTTTCCAAAAATTCAATCGGCCACTTCAAAGCTCCAAATTGTGCAAGAAACACCTCTGTATCCATATTTCTGTGTTGCTGAGGCTGGGAAAAATATTAGAAAAATCATACAAAAATTGTTTTTTACAAAGAATGAGGCAGCGCACAGAAAAAGAGCCACGCAGTACAAAAAAAAAGGGAAGTTGTCTTAAAACCAACGGGGTCCGAATTGTTTACATCCTATTGTTCCTCCGAATTGTTCACATCCTATTGTTCCTACCTTGCTGTGTTTGCTTTCTATAACAGTCCTATAAACACGTTTAAGCCAGCAACACTAGCTAGGTCTTTGGACATATATTCAGCTTTGTTTACTGGATTCAATTATTGCTGACCTTTGCTACCATAACTGCCTTCCAAGCTACACAAATTGCTTGTCAGCACAGGATCATACCTTGCAATCGCTTCACTCACCGTTCACCTGTCATCATCACCACCAAGCAAACGGGAGAACCCACTGCAACATTGGTAAGAACCTTGCGTGAGAGTTCCAGCCTGATCGAGATTAGTAGTCGATAGGAGTAATACCTTGTGTTATCTTCTGTTTTATTACTAACAATGACAGGCCCCCAAACAAGAGCAAGAACTGCTGGAGATGATGACGATTTACGAACGCTGTTCCAAAATCTTTCGGACGATCTAGCACGAATGGATAAGGAACTCAAGGATGCTATTTCCAAAACAACCAAACAAGTGACCAAGGCAAACAGAGAGCTCAGGGAAGAAGTTGCAATGGTTCGGCTAGATAACCAGGAGGGCGTTGAGAGGCTTGATCGTCGCATCTCAGACCTTGCCAATAGGGTTGAGATCGTGGAGAACCAGCAACCTCCCACCAGAACCACTATTGAGGAACACAGCGAAGATGATGAAGAATCACATGCCCATGCTGAACATCGTGTGGAGCAAGACGTTCGACCTGAACGTCACCCCAATGACGCTGAACGTCACCCCAATGTTGCTGAACGTCACCCCAATGACGCTGCCATGCATCGTGTGGAGCAAGACGTTCGACAACAAGTGCGCTTCCCTCCACGACGACCAGGTATTAGAGGTAACGATGGTAATAATGTTAACAATAATCGCAATGATGATCCCTTTCCTAAAATTAAGTTTACCATACCTCCCTTCTCTGGTACTTATGATGTCAAGCGATCTGGATTGGGAAATGGTGTTGAACAAAATTTAACTCCCATCTCGTTCCTGAAATTCATAGAGTTAGACAAGCCACTAGTGAGTTCAAGGATTTTGCTATAATTTGGTGGAATGAACTAGTAAAGTCGAACATACATCCTGCAACTTGGGACGTGCTAAAGAGACAAATGCGCCATAGATTTGTGCCGCCTTCCTTTAAACGTGATTTGCGTAAAAAATTGCAACGCTTAGATCAAGGTAACAAATCAGAGAGGAATACTACCAAGAGCTTCAAATTGGAATGTTATTGTGAGGTAGAGGAAACCGAGGAGGATAAAATTGCTCGTTTCTATGGGGGGTTAAGACAAGACATACAAAATATTATTGATTACAAGGATTATCATGATGTGAATAGGTTGTTCCAGCTTGCTGTTTTGGCAGAAAAGGAATTGCAGGGACGACAACAGCGACCACGGAGCAACTTTGCTACTACTTTCCCTCCACGGCAGGCGTCAACTTCATCCAAATCCGCGCCACCTCCTCCCGCTCGGCCTGCTGCCCCCTCAATGAGTAGGGCGAATTCAGCAGCACCGACACCACCACAACGTACACCTGAGGTAAGCAAGACGTCTAACATGCAGACTCTAGCGAAGACGTCTTCATCGGTTGCCTCCACGGGACGTACCACTAGAATCGTATGCCATGGATGCAAGGGAATGGGCCATGTCATGAAGAACTGCCCAAGCCAGAGAGCCTACATCGCGACTGGCGACGGTGGGTACGTTAGCGCTTCTGATGTAGAAGATGAATATGTCATTGCAGCTAACTTGGCAAGTAATGAGGACGACGCAACCGGCCAAGATGATGACGATGAGGAAGCCTTCGGTACGGTAGCCACGGAAGAATACCGTACCATCATTGTCCAACGGGTTCTAAGCACTCAAATTAAGCAAGCCGAGCGAGTACAACGCCACAACCTGTTTCAAATGTTCCTCGTCGTCAACAACCGTCGCGTTTGAACCATCATTGATGGAGGTAGTTGCAACAATTTGGTGAGTTCTGACCTGGTCAAGAAGCTTGGTTTGACCACGAAACCCCATCCTCAACCATATCATGTTCAATGGTTCAACAACAGTGGTAAGGTTCGGGTTACCCAAACAGATAGAGTGTCTTTCTTTATTGGTTCATACCATGATGATGCTGATTTTGATGTAGTGCCTATGCAAGCTTGTTCACTTTTATTAGGCCGACCTTGGGAATATGATACTAATGCCACTCATCATGGTAGGGATAATACTTACACCCTGATGCACAAAGGGAAGAAAATCTCTTTGCTTCCCATGACCCCTTCTGAAATTGTGCAATTTGATAGGGAGAGACTAGAGAATGAAAAGAAAGACAACATCCTAGAATCTGAAAATCAGCAAGTAGCTAAAACCATTTTTCCACAAAAGAAAGACAAGAACAAACTTGCTGTTAAGACCGAGGGTATTAAATTGAAGGGTGGTGTTTTGCTTGCAACAAGTCAGATCTTGCTGAACCATCATGCTTTGCTTTGATATGTAAATAGACATTATTCTCATTCGATGAAATACCCATCTCTTTTCCGCCTGCTGTTACTAACCTTTTGTAGGAGTATGATGATGTGTTTCCTGCTGAGGTGCCCTCGGGACTACCCCCTGTTCGAGGGATTGAGCATCAAATCGACTTAGTCCCAGGAGCGACATTGTCAAACCGTGATGCCTATAGGACCAATCCGGAGGAGACTAAGGAGATTGAACGATAAGTCCAAGAACTTTTGGATCGTGGGTACGTGCGACCAAGCCTTAGTCCTGTCTTTGTTCTGTTCTTTTGGTACCTAAGAAAGCGATGGTTGGCGCATGTCGCGTGGATTGTAGAGCCATTAATAATATCACAATAAGATATCGTCATCCTATTCCTAGGTTAGACGACATGCTTGATGAATTAAGTGGTTCTACTGTTTTCTCCAAAGTTGACTTGCGTAGTGGGTACCACCAAATCAGAATGAAATTGGGAGATGAATGGAAAACTGCTTTTAAGACTAAGTTCGGGCTATATGAGTGGTTAGTTATGCCTTTTGGATTGACTAATGCACCTAGTACTTTCATGCGATTAATGAACGAGGTCTTACGTCCTTTCATCGTTAAATTTGTGGTGGTATATTTTGATGATATTTTGATATATAGCAAGTCACTTTCTGAACATCTTGACCACCTACGTGCTGTTTTTAATGCTTTGAGAGAGGCACGTTTGTTTGGTAACCTCGAGAAGTGCACCTTTTGCACCGATCGAGTCTTGTTTCTTGGTTATGTTGTGACCCCGCAGGGAATCGAAGTCGATGAAGCCAAGATTGAGGCGATCAAGAGTTGGCCAACTCCTAAAACGGTCACACAGGTGCGAAGTTTCCATGGACTTGCTGGCTTCTACCGCCGATTCGTGAAGGATTTCAGCACCATTGCCGCGCCTTTGAACGAGCTGACAAAGAAGGGCGTTGCATTCCATTGGGGACAATCACAAGATGACGCCTTCAATTTGTTGAAGAGGAAGTTAACAACAGCACCTTTTCTCCAACTCCCAGATTTTGGTAAGACTTTTGAACTTGAATGTGATGCCAGTGGGATTGGTATCGGCGGCGTCCTCATGCAAGAAGGTAAGCCAGTTCCTTATTTCAGCGAGAAATTGAGTGGGCCTGCTTTGAATTATTCCACGTATGATAAAGAGATGTATGCTCTTGTGCACACTTTAGAGACGTGGCAACATTATTTATGGCCTAAAGAATTTGTTATTCACTCTGATCATGAAGCGCTGAAACATATTCGCAGTCAAAACAAACTGAACCGTAGACATACTGTGGACTACATGGGCCCCGGGTATCCTCTAGAAGGCCCATAAAGGAACGGATGGGGGCAATACGAGTCGGCCGACTGGGGTTGAAGATTGCTTGGGCTGCACGCACCTCGCACCGCAAGAGAGGACCCGAGGATATGGTATATCTCCATGTAATTAGCAGATCAATGGACACATTCCATGTAACATCATAACAGAAACAGTTGCTATATACCCCGCGATGCTCTGTAATCCTATCCCCCCTACACTATATAAAGGGAGGGGGTAGAGGCCGTAGGGGAGAGAGAGAGATCTTCGGTCATCAAGCATACACAATAACCTTGATCATCTTGCACATTGATCAACCATAATCCCAGACCACAGGAAGTAGGGTATTACCTTCGTTGAGGGCCTGAACCTGTATAACCCTGTCTTGTGTTACCCATCTGGTTTGGTTCTTGATTAGCGTCCCCTCGTACAAATTCATTGCCGGCGGTGACCCCCGCTTAGTCACTGTCGGCGGTTAGCCATGCGCCGGTAGGGCGGCGTCAAGATCATTTTTCAGATCAGATGGCTTTTTCGATATCGCCGTACGTCGACATGAGGCCAGGGGAGTCTCTTCGCTTTGGCGCCCTGGACTTCATCGCCGACGGCTTCGGCAATCTTCATCTCTCCCCCCCCACGGGAGATCGTTCAACCGTAAGGTACACGCAAACAACGGGACCCATTGCCTTTCGCTTGAGAATTACGCATGTGCTTTCTTAAGGAGGATCGTCGGTTAGCCTCACTTCGCGCCTCGGCGAGGAGAGCGAAGAAGAGCCCCATGAGATCGCCTACCCGGCCGACATCCTCCGGCCCGATCAGTCTATAAATCCTCGTTCGATTTCTCTCCGGACTCGAGAGTCCGCCGCGACTTCCAAGCAGCCACTCATGAGATTCGGACAAGAGATAACCACTGGAAACCAATCACTGATCGGTCGGGTCAACCCGCTCGGGTTCGGCAGTGTTCGTGGGTGTCATCAACGGTGGCCAACCCATTGGACAGAGCGAACAAGTTAGCCTCTCCGCTTCAGACTCCGAGTCCGACGGGAGCGTTGAGATTCGCAACTATCGGGAGGTTTTCGTCCTCGGGGCGGAGGATCATCACTCCACCTCCCAACCAGTGAGACCTGAGGCAACCGCTATCGTGGCGGCAGACCCGGACTCTCGCCGAGTGGAAGACCGAGATCGCGCACATCAGCTTCGCACACGCGGCCGCGACGTCCAGAACGAGCTCTGCGCGGTCAAGCTGAGGGACCAGGAGGTCTACAACACTCCCCAGGCCAACGTCATCGCGTCAAAGACTCTTCTTGAGACTATCGCTCCACAACTCCCAGAAGGCAGCCCATGTATCCAGGCCCTTGCTCGAGCGACGGCCATGGTAGAGATGGCGGCCATACAACAGAACGAGGCAATACCGGCTCCGACCGCCTCGGCTCGCAGTCGATCTACGCGCAATCGTAATCGGCTCGAGCCTCGCCGCGGTGACTCACACGACCGCCGCGCCGTGATCTACGCCAAGACATCGAAGCCCGCGGCGGAGCGCGGTAACGACGAGCGAGACTCGTGGTTACCATGTCCGTCGCAACGACGATCAGGCCGAGAGCACCGCCAGTCGGCGTGACCACCGCCAGGAGCAGCGCCAAGGCCCGCGGCGGGAGCATTGCAGTAGATCCCCAGCGCGGAGGCGGCCACGACCACTGGAAGGAATTCGGGCCTTCACCCCGGATCTTCGCCGAGTGGTTTGGCCGGATGGTTTTAACCTCAAAGGCATCGACAAGTTCGATGGTGAGAGGGATCCAAAGAACTGGCTGCAGGTTTACGCCTTAGCAGTCAGCGCGGCAGGAGGTGATCAGAACGTCATGGCGAACTATTTGCCGGTCGCTTTGACCCCAACCGCCCAGACCTGGCTAACGGGACTCCCAGAGAACTCTATCGAGTCTTGGGACGACCTCCAGGAGCAGTTCATCGCCAATTTCCAAGGGACCTATGAAAGGCCCGCGGGGAGATGGGAGATTGGACAGTTACATAGGCGCAAGAGCGAAACTCTTCGTGAGTTCATCAAGCGCTTCACTAAGAAGAAGAATGAGATCCGAGACGTTTCGGAGGAAACAGTCATTGATGCCTTCTTCGCCGGGTGCAAATCCGAGGAGTTAATCAGGCAGATGACCCGGGACCCCACAGAATCTTAAAGCCATGTTCACAATGGCGATCAGAGGTCAAGTTTAGGAGGCCATCGCAAATCACCGCGGAGGCACCGACGGAGGCCCCAAGAAGAAGCCTAACGATGAACAAGGCAAGCGCAAGGACAAGAAGCGAAAGGAGACGAATGGTCGCCAACGCCGGCGCACCGACCTAAGCCCCCAACGACAACGACTACAAAAAGTGATGGATTCGGTATGTCCCTTCCATCCTCGAGGTAAACACTCTGCCAAAGACCGCTTTATTCGCAGGTTCGCCAAAGCTCCAACCGACCGCTAAGGGCGGTCAAGGCAAGAAACCCGATGGAGATTACCAGGACGTTGAGCGCGAAATCAGCTATATCTTCGGGGGCTCTGATGCGTACGAGTCCAAGCGGAGGCAGAAGCTTACCACTCGGGAGATCAACGCTATCATGCCCCAACTCCGCAAGACTTGCGTTGGTCCGAGGTGCCCATCACCTTCGATCGGACGGACCACCCAGATCGGATTGCCTTCCCTGGGAGGTATCCACTGGATTTGGATCCGCCGCTCAAGGAGCAAACCAAAAGGGTCCTGGTCGATGGCGGAGCGGATTAACGCCCTTTTCGTCAAGACCTTCGACCAAATGAAAATCCCACGTTCCGAGCTACGGCAAGGGTCATCTCCGTTCCACGGGGTAATCCCCGGGACGTCCGCGATACCACTCGGACAGATTTCCCTATCGGTCACGTTTGGGACCAAGGAGAATTATAGGACTGAGAGCCTAAGCTTCGAGGTGGCCGATTTCGAGACGGCATATCATGCTATCTTGGGAAGGCCGGGGATTGCCAAATTCATGGCGGTTCGCAACTATACTTATCTCGTCTTAAAGATGCCTGGTCCCAATGGTGTAATCACCCTCCCTGGTGACGTTAAACAGTCCGTGCTCTGCGACAGCGAAAGCTACGAGATGGCGCAGGCACTCGATTCATCTGCTGAGATGGAGAAGATCCGACTGGAGGTTGCAAGCCTTTAGGAGGAAGGGGACGTCCCCGCCAAGAAGCAGGCCAAAACATCCATCCAAGCAGCCGAAGGAACTAAGAAGATCCTGTTGGACCCGTCCGACCCGGCCAAAACGGCCGTGATTGGGACCGGGCTCAACAAAGAATAGAAGACACGCCGTCACTTTCTCCGCCAACCGATGTGTTCGCTGAAGCCTTCGGACATGCCGGTGTTCCGAGGGAAGTGATCGAGCGCCTCTTCACGCCAACGAAAAGGCGAAGCCCGCTGCTAACGCCACGAAGATTCGCCGGATCGGAAGGACACGATAAGGAGGAGATCACCAAATTGCTGGCCGCCGTTCATCAAAGAGGTGTATCACCCCGACCGCTTGCCAATCCGGCCCTGGTGCGTAAGAAGAACAAGACATGGCGTGTGTGTCGACTACACCGACCTCAACAAGGCGTGTCCCAAGGATCCTTCGGGCTCCCCGATCGACCAAGTGGTGGATTCCACCGCAAGCGAGCTCTTGAGTTTTCCAGACGCCTATTCAGGCTACCATCAGATCAGCCTGAAGGAGGAGGACTACATCAAAACGTCATTTATTACGCCCTTTGGTGCTTTCTGCTATGTCACAATGCCATTCGGGTTGAAAAACGCAGGTGCGACTTATCAGCGCACTATACAGCGGTGTTTTAACACTCAACTCGGACGCAATGTGGAGGCATATGTCGACGACGTCGTCATAAAAACCAAATCCAGATGGGATCTCATAACAGATCTGACCGAGACATTCGAGAGCCTAAGGGCATTCCGGATGAAGCTAAATCCCGAGAAGTGCGTTTTTGGGGTTCCGTCTGGTGAACTACTCGGATTCATCATTGGCCTTGAGCTCCTTCACCTCGGCCGCGAACCGGTTCCGGCTTTCGGCCGTAGCCATGAGCTCTTCCTCGAGCCACCTGGTGCGCCGCTGGTTCCGGAAGGCTTCAGTAATGGCGTTGCGCTCAATGGCGACACCTTCTTGGAGGTCCTCCATGGTGCCTCGCAACACCTAATTGAGAGAAGAACAAGTCCATTAAATCGGGCCGAAGGTAAACTTAAACAAACAAGTTTTGGTTTGAGATTACCTCTCGAAGCCTTTGCTTCAGATTCAGGCGAAGGCGCCTCCCAAGCCCACGGGTTGCGAAGCCGTGAATGCTTGGCACGGTTGCAGCAAGCCGTTCCTCTCGCTGCTCCCGCTGTTCCTTCTTCTTGCGGGAGTGTGCCCGCCTGGGGGCAGCGGCAACCTGCCCCTCTTCAAGTTCTTCTGCCCGTTCGCCTTCGGGCAGGATCGCCGCCGCTCTGCTCGGCGACGTCGGAGTGTCCGCGGACGGGGCGACTCGTGCGCCCTGCTCGTAGCCGCACTCTTGCTCTCCGGCGGCAAGTCCTTCGCCCTGCTCGCCGGTGATCTCCGTCGCCTCAGGGATGGGTTGCCCCTGCGACGAAGTGCCCGGCAGGACCTCCTGTTCGGTCCCGCCTTGGGCAGCCGGCAGAGCCAATACCTTGACTCCGCTTTCCGTGGCGCCGCGCCCCGCTTCTTGGGCCTCCAGCCTCTCCACTGCGTTCCTAAGCGCATCGATCTGGTTGGTGGAGTCCGGCGGCAGCACAACCCACGCTGCCAGCTTGTCCTTAAGGGCGAGCAGCCTCGTTGCTCGCGAAGCACCGTGCAGGTGTTCGGGCAGCAGAGACTGCTCGATCGCCGCGTCCACGTCGTCCGTGGCGGTCCCCTCTTGGGCAGCTGATGAAAAAAGATGAGTTAAATCCTGCGCGGTTCGATAGAATGTAAAGGGATTAGCTTTGCTACTACGTACCTGCTGCAGGAACTTAAACTTCTTCTTTGCTCCTTGACGGAGCTAGCGCCTCTTGCTTGGGGGCTCCTTGGCTTCCTCGCCTTGGGCTCCAGACGCTTGGGGAGACAAGCTCAGCTCCTTGCTGAGCTGAGCGCTCTTTTTGCGCAACGCAAGAAGCTTTTCCTTGCGTGCGACTTCCTCCTCGAGCCTCCTCTGCTCGGCGATCTGTTGCAGCCATTCCATATGTCCCGGGTGAGCTTGGTTATAGCGCTTTAGCCAGAGTGTTAGATTCCGTACCTCCTCGTTGCGTTGCTCGGTAAGGAGGGACGGGCTTGGGCGTTCTCCCCTTGGCTGGCCGCGCTCGTGCTTGGCTTGCTCGGCGCGCTTCTTCGCCGCAGGGGGCTTCAGAGGTGGTTGGCGGCCGCTGCGGCGCGGCGAGCTCCGCGTAGGCTCGGTTGCCAACTTGGGCTTTGCGGCAACCTTGACCTTGCCCTTCCTCGCTCCCTTAGACTCGGAGAGCTCCTCGACGATCCCTCCAAGGATCAGCTGGTTCTCCTGTAAGTTTGGGAAGCGAATGTTATTGAGCCTTAATCGTGTGAGTCTCGCAAACCGGACGAGTCTAAGTAACTTACCTCGGGTGTACGGACGAGCATATTTCTCGGACATGTGTAGGCCACCTCGCCGGTGACCTCGCTGTCCTTCCTAGCAGCCTTCAGTATGGAGTCGACCTGCTCGGTCACCCATGTGACGGTTGGTTGCACTGCCCGAACAGAAGAAAGCATTAGTTTTTGGTTCCTATCCGGATGAAATCATCAAGAAGGGTTGAGTGTTTAAGGAACTTATCTGTGCTCTCCCTGGTGATGTCCTCCCAACCTTCTATCTTGTAGAAGGGGTAGGATCTCCTCCGCAGCGGACAGATCCTGTTCGCTGTGAAGTCCCGGATGATCTCCCTGCCCGTGAGCCCGAGGCCCACGAGGGAAATGATCTTCCGGGTCAAGTACCAATCCTCGTCGGACAGCTCCGGCCGAGGCATTGGCGTTCCCTTCGCCGGAGCTTGTCCGGTGAAGACGAGCTTACTGTCGTTGCTCCGCTTGGTGTAGAACCACCTCATCCACCACGCGCCCATCGAGTCGAGCAGTGGTGGACGGGGGTACGGAACGTCGTCGGCGGTTGCCCGAAGCTTGAGGTAGTAGCACCCCAGTCCGGAAGCGGCGGAGCTGCTCCTCGTCACTGTGTAGTAGTGAAGGAACAGTCCCACCGACGGATCGATTCCCAGATAGGCCTCGCACAGGTGTGCGAAGACGGCCATCTGGAGGATAGAGTTGGAGTTCAGGTTCGCCACCTCCAACCCACTGATGTTCAGGAAGGCCTCCACGAAATCGCTTTCGGGAGACCTCAACCCAAATACAAATGAATCGCTCGAAGTTGATTAACTCGCCTCGGCGGCTTCGGTTCTTCCTCCTGCCCGGGCAGCCTCCAACTGCCAGCGTCGATGTGCCCCTCAGCTTCCAAGGCCTTCAGGTCCTCCTCGGTCATGCTAGTGTCTGAGAACTTGGCCATAGCGATCCCCAGGTTTGGACGAGCAGCTTTGGTGGTGGAGTCTGGCTGTTTGGTGCTTAGCGCGGTTGGAATAAGGCTTGGGAAGGAAAGATGCGTGAGAGCGGAAGTGGCAAGCCGCAGGCGGCTTGGGTGCTTTTATAGTCCCAGGCGAGCAGCTCTGCAACGGATTTTCGTCACAAACGGCTAATGTTTTACTACAATGGCTGAGTAAAAATGGTCGCCTGTTTTCACTACGCAGCGCAAGTTACCGTTGAGATTTGCCAACGGCTATTTTTTCCAGTGTCTGCACTGAGGGCTGAGTGCTCTGCTCGGACAAATGTTATTCCCTGTTCGACGCAACAGAGTTGTTCGGTACTGATCGGGTTTGTTCGATCCCGGACAAGTCCTGTTCGGGAAAACAGTAACCTGCTCGGTCACTTGTTGCACGTCTTTGTAGCAGCAGTGTTTCCCTCTTCGTGGCTTGGAGTCTCAAGAGGAAGACCCCACTCTAGTGAGTCCTTCCACTTGAGTCTCGGGGGCTAGCTGTCGGGGATGAAATTACGGCCCATTGCCATGGCCCACTCCCTGACGGCCCAATCGAACAACCTACTAGGGCCTTGCTTTTTAGAAGGTTCTATCAGGCCCATGTGCATCTTGCCGAACAGCTTCCTGGCTAGCACGGTGCGTAACGGCCTATGATTCGTATTTGAGTCCGACTTGAACAAGAATTCTGCGCGGCTACGTGAAGACCCGGACGTTGGTTTCCCGGATTGGAGCAGACGTCATGATCCCCAAGAATTGGAGTATACCTTATCTACCTCGGGATGTATTTGGCATGCATACGAGTTCGTTACGATCTCGTGGTCAGCCCGGCCCGATTATCCCTCAGTAGGTCGGTTTGTTCAGCACTATATAAGCAAGGCCCCTACGGCGTGTAGAGGGCAAAACTTGACGCCAAGCCAACACGACTTGAAGTTCAAGATCGCATATTGCTTTCCTGTACACACATAATCTCACCGAGACTTGTTCGTCTCGTCGAGTTCCTCCTTGTAATCCTCTTTGATATAAAGAAAGGCTGGACGTAGGGCTATTATCTCCCCTGAGAGGCCCGAACCAAGATGAAAACCCTGTGTCTCCCTGTTGCTCGTTGATTACTGTTCGCCTTGCTCGGCAAGTCTTCTATCTCCCTTTCTCAAGAACCTTAGTTGACTTGGGTCCGATATCCCAATCGTCGACAATTTATTCGTCGAGGCCTCGTGAGTTTTGGACTTGTTGCGCCGTTTCTTGGGAGAAGGCTTGAAAGGCTGGGCTTTAGGATTAAGGCCTCCCGGCGATGAAAATCTTGCTGCATCGATCGTAGGCGGCAAAGATGGAGCGGCGTCAGTAGTCGTTAGAGTGGTCAGAGAGGAAAGAGGGACAGTGGTTACACTGATCGTATCCACACTGATGATGTCCTCATCACCCTCTGTCCTCTTTCACCCTATCCATACGTGTCTTACCCCATTCCCATCCCTACCACCCCTTACTCCCCTCCATATCATTGCACTCACTCTCCCCTCTTATTTCCTACCCCAACACCATCATGTCCTAGCTCCCTCCTCCATCCATTATGCTTATCCAAGGTGACACAACGATGCATGAAGATCTTAGGGTAGAGATATCATAGATATAGATGGGGTTGCTCGATATATAGGTGAAAGCCACAACTGACTGTTCAATAGGTAACAGTTTGTAAGGAAGGATATGCGGCGATAGGGTGACAATGATGTTTCTTAGAGAGTTGGAAAAGAGAGACACCATCACATAGCTCAATAAAAGAGTGGGACGGAGAAGAAGAACGTGACCACACATGGCCGACTGAGATATAGGTCTCAGTTGTCATCGTGAAATGATGGTGCTGGTCATACTTAGAGGCTAAAGTCCATGCGATGTTGGCCCAAGTCCTTCTAGATAAACCGTACTCATGTTTCCTCTCAAAGAACACACATAAACACAAGGGAGAAAAACACCGGAGGATACACAAACATTTCTTATTTATTGCCGGCGTCACAACTTACCGGTGTTATTTTCTCTTATTCTTATAAAATATATCGACTCAATAACGGGTTACATGAAACTATATATACACCTACGGTCATTGGTCAGTTCGCCTGAACTGATTCGCACTGGCAAGGAAACCACCACCAGCTGATCATGCATGAGTTCATGTGACCAATGCAACACAGGCACCAATAATCTCATGAAGAACCGATCGATCAACTAGCTGTGCATGCGTCACGAGTCACGACCGCATGAGAGCACACATATATAAGCATGCACACAGGCCGCATACTAGTTGTAGCTAATTATACCCCCTTATCTAATGCAAATAAACACGAAAACACGTACACACATGGGCGCATGGACTCTTTAGTATCTTGTTTTAGTTTAGTTTTTTTATTAAATTTACATTTTCTTTTGTATATTTATACAGATCATTCACTGTAATTGTTTAAAAATATATTTTTAAAACTTAACTTGTTCACTGTAAGGTTTTTCTTAAAATTCTCAGAAATATTTTTTTACAAAATTATTTAGCCTTTTGTATCGCTTTTAAAGATGATAAGTTTTTCTAATTAAAACAAAATAAAAAATTAAATAGGACCACTATTTAATGAAGGTGCTAACCCACATAATTAACTTGTTGGACCATGTATCTTCGTCTCGTGACAACCAAATATCTGAACACAACTAAATTACTCGTGAAAGATTAATTCTAAGTTTTCAATATATAATACATGTTTGAAGTGTCTGAACTAAATGGATAAGTTTGTTGAACTGAGGTTAGTTGCATGTAAAACTGAATAGATAAGGTGACTGAACGAAGATTAAAAGTCAATTTAAATATGTCAGCGAGGACGCAGAGTGTCGGGAGTCGGGCGACATTTGGACAAGGACAGTTGGCTCCCTTTTTTTTTTTTTAGAACAAGTTGGCTCCCTTGACCGCGAGGGGTTCTGCTTCGATTGTACAGTAATCGAGCTTGACGCCGCAAATCGGATCGCCGGCCCGCGCGATCGATCGAGCGGACGAATCGTTAAAGCGAAGACAGAGGTAGTATAGCCTAGAGAGGTGTTACGTTGCCAGAATGCCAGGCGCAGGCGACCCCGATCATCAGCTGCTTGCTCTGTTGTGGAAGAATCCTCTAGGCTAGCTCTAGCTACATCCACACAATCGACGTAGCTGCTCACAGAAAATCTCGAAAGAATAATATCATGAAGGGGACGAAGGTAAGATCGGTAGCTAGTGATACTAGTGCGATACCGATGCGCGCACACACAATGCCGTCCTGAACGCCTGGTCCCGCTCCGGGGATGCTCTCCATGTAAAGTAGGTGCTCTGCTAGCACTCCGTCCATATGGAACCTGGGATTACAAAACCACGTGCGGAGGGGCTCCGAGCCATGATCTGCGCGGAGACGATTAACTGTGGTTAGACGTGGTTTTTAGCTGGTTTTTACCATAAATTAAAAATTACTCCTTGCCGATTTTGTTCACAGGTAGCGGCGATATTTCAAAAAATTGTCAAAATAGGTGAAAATTGATGAAAACTTATAAAATCTTTTAAAATACACATTAGAAATTTGAATTTTTTATTTTGTTTAAGCTAAAATGGTTAGAATGATTAATATCATTTTTAGGAATTTTATGTATATTTAAACGAATTTTGACCAAACCTCTAAACCCTAAACCACTGGTTTTTCAAACCGTGCCCCACGGAAGCGCGGTTAGCCGCGGTTAACCGACGGTTTTGTAATCCCTGTTGGAACTCCAAAAGGAAATAAAAAAATTAAATACCATTAGTTTTAGCAAGGACTTTAGTGGAAATCAATACAATATATTATACATGCAGTTTTTTAGAAAGGAACATATCCTATGCAATAAAGGTTACGATGCAATCATCGTACAACCAAACAATCAAAAGTTTTAAAAAATTCTGAAAAAATTTGTAGATGTAATTCATTGTTTACTGTACCTATGTATGAAGTTTCAAAGCAAAATTCATTTTATATTAAGATTTATAAAAAATAAAAAACTAACAGATTTGATGAGTTTAAAATTGATATAATTTTATGTTTTTTGTAACTGTCAATATAGGATGAATTTGAATTTGAAATTTTATACAAAGGTGAAGTTGAATAGTACATATACAAATTTTTCTAGAATTTTTTACAACTTTTGATAGTTCGATTGCATGATAGTTGTACCGTAAGCTTGATTGCACATAATATATTCCTTTCTGAAAATACAATACATGCAGTTGGTCATGATATAAAAGGATTATCATCAACTAAATGCAATTTAGATTACGTCATTATTTTTCATTTTGTTTGGCAGGCCCGCAAGATATGCCACGAGCCGGAGCCCTTCGTTTCAGCTCGCGCCTGTGTGCTCTGCACACAGGAGAGTGTTCATTCACTGGGATCTCGTGGGATTCGGAGGCAGGCACACGGGGCCAGGCCGCCAGAGACCAATCTGTGCCGCTCCGTGACGTTGGATATTGGATGGGTGAACCTGTACCAGTCGTACGTACGTAAGTACGTGCGTCGCGCTGTAAATCATATGCGGATCTCGTACGCGCGCGCGGCGGCGGCAGCCGAAGGCGCACCCCGCGCAGTGGCTTTTGAAGTTTTTGCGACCACTCCACGCTGGTCTCCGTGTCCGTGTCCGTTTCTGCGCGGTACACTTGGACGAGCGTCGCGTACGGTGCCGTGCTCCGTCGCGTGCGCCTGCCAATTTAAGCAACGGTGCGCAGGCGGCAAACGTAACGCACCTACGGATCTCACGCAACGCTAGGCACATGCACGGTACAGGTACTACGTAACGTGCACGGACGTACGTACGCAGGTGTCGCGCGTGGCTAGCTATAAGCGAGACGCGCGGCAGGCGGTGACGTGTCTACATATGTGTATGTATCGACCCGAGAGCAACGCTGCTGCTCTGTAGGTCTCGTAGACCACAAGTTCGACCGGGCGCGCTCTCGCCGCTCAGCGTTGAAAAAAAAAACCACGCGGATCGGATCGGTCGGATGGCGATCGATGGGCCGTACGTATCGTCTTCCCGCCCCGGTGACCGAGCGGGCTGGTCCATCGGACCGATCGCATTCGTCCCACGGGCCACGGGCCACGGTGCAAGTCAGAACCGGCCGCTCGCCATCAATGCCGTCCTGGGTGTCAGCCACAGTTGTGACGACCGGCGAGCTCGATCGGATAGATCGTCTCGTCGCAGTCGTAGTCGCCGACGACGTTAACCACGGCGAGCCTCGGCGTCGTCGGCGACGTGGCTCCGATGAACGCCGGTCACGGAGCACTTACGCTGGTGGCGACTAGCAAGCAGGCCTGGCAGGGACGTACCGATCGAGGCGCGACCGTGCAAGTGACACGGAGCAGGCGGTGCAGGCACCCGCACACACGAGCGGGGTACTTCGCTGGCCGTACTGGGTTTGACTGGCCGGATCACTGAGCGCGGCGTCGATCAGGCGCGTAAGTGCTTGCGAATCCCGAGGCATGGAGAGAGCCAGATCGGGCCGGGCCAGATCTCGAGTCCATCCGCTTGGGACGGCGCAGGCCCAATCGGCGGCCGCGAGGGTCGCTTGGCTGGCTGGGGCGGTCAGAGCGCGCACGGGCTCCACAGGGCAGGAATCCACAGAGGCATTCGCTGCGCTCGCTGCGGGCAGCGCTTTGCCCTGCGCCAAAAGGGATCACTGGCGCGGTGGCGCGTGTCGCGTACTCGCGTCGGGGTAGTCGCATTTAACCCGGCTCGGGTTCCCCAAAAGGTAGGACCGGTCCAAGGCCAAACGGAACGGTGTTGAATTTGGTGCATAACACATTGACACTGGTTCGGGGGCATAACGCATTGACATCGTTGCCAGCTAGCTTTTACTTGGTTTACGGCTACAAATTTGCTTGATATAAAAGGTCGCCGGATCATGACATGCCAATGTATGATGTACTTTTACCCTATACAATACTTCTCCTCCGTAAACTTAACATTTTGAACTTGTTCTAATCAAAATTTCAAAACTATATGAAAATATCTAAAATTATTTGAATTGGCTAATAAAAATTATCTATATAGATTTATTTTAAAAAGCAATTTTATAATGCCGCATTTTATATGGATGTTATATTTAAATTGTAACATTAATCAATGTTCAAATTTTCATTTCGAACATCGTATCAATGTTTGAGATGTCATTTTTTTGTAATATGGAGAGAGTAATAATTTGCTTTGCATCGTCTCAGTACGAGCTACACTTTGTGTCGGGGATAAAATCACGGCCCATTGCCTAGCCCCGAGACTCAAGTGGAATATCTCACTAGAGTGGGGTTTTCCTCTTGAGACTCCAAGTCACGAAGAGGAAAATTACCGCTACAAAGACGCAACAAACAATCGAAAGGAGTTATTGTTCTTCGAGCAGATTTGTCGGTCGAACAAACCCGCCCAAAGGCCGAAAGCAAATCTATTGCATCGAACAAGGATCAACATCTGTCCGAGCAGAGCACCCAACCCACAGTGCAGACACTGGAAAAAGTAGCCGTTTGGCAGATTCTAACGGTAACTTACGCTGCGTAGTGAAAACAGGCGATCGTTTTTACATAGCTGTTACAGTAAAAAACTAGCCGTTTTGTGGTAAAAATCCGTTGCAGAGCTGCTCGTCTGAGACTTTAAAAGCACCCAAGCCGCCCGCGGCTTGCCACTTCTGCTCTCACGCCTTTCCTTCCCAAGCCCTATTTCCAAGCGCGCTAAGCATCAAACAGTCACACTCCACTCCCAAACTCGTTCGTCCAACCCTGGGGATTGCTATGGCCAAATTCTCCGGCACTAGCATGACTGAGGAGGACTTGAAGGCCTTAGAAGCTGAGGGGCACATCGACACCGGTAGTTGGAGGCTGCCCGGGGAGGAGGAGATGTCGAAGCCACGTGAAGATGAATTCGTGAACTTTGAGCACTTCGCCGTGTTCGGGTTGAGATCTTCCGAAAACGACTTCGTGGAGGCCTTCTTGAACATCAGCGGTCTGGAGGTGGCCAACTTGAACCCCAACTCCATCCTCCAGATGGCCGTCTTCACACACCTGTGCGAGGGCTATCTAGGAATCGATCCACCTGTGGGGCTGTTCCTTCACTACTACACAGTGACGAGGAGCAGCTCCACCGCTTCCGGACTGGGGTGCTACTACCTCAAGCTCCGGGCAACCGTCGACGACGCTCCGTACCCCCGTCCACCGCTGCTTGATTCGATGGGCGCGTCGTGGATGAGGTGGTTCTACACCAGGAGGAGCGACGACAGCAAACTCATCTTCACCGGACAAGCTCCGGCGAAGGGAACACCAATGCCTCGGCCGGATCTGTCCGACGAGGAGTGGTATTTGACCCGAAAGATCGCCTCCCTCGTGGGCCTCGGGCTCAAGGGTAGGGAGATCATCCGGGACTTCGTGGCGAACAAGATTTGTCCGCTGCGGAGGAGATCCTACCCCTTCTATAAGATAGAAGGCTGGAAGGATATCACCAGGGAGAGCAGGGTAAGTTCCTTAAACACTCAACCCTTCTTAGTGATTTCATCCGAACAGGAACTAGGAACTAATGCTTTCTTCTGTTCGGGTAGTGCAACCAACCGACGCATGGGTGACCGAGCAGGTCGACTCTATGCTGAAGGCTGCCAGGAAGGACAGCGAGGTCACTGGCGAGGTGGCTTATACGTGTCCGCGAAACGTGCTTGTCCGCACACCCGAGGTAAGTTACTTAGAACCTTGTTTGATTTGCAAGACTCACACGATTAAAGTACGCTAACATTCGCTTCCCTTCATGCACGACGAGTAGCTGATCCTCGGAGGGATCGTTAAAGAGCTCTCCGAGTCCGAGAAAGAGGGAGCGAGGAAGGGCAAGGCCAAGATGGCCGAGAAGCCCAAGGTGGCTGCTGCCCCAACGCGGAGCTCGCCGCGCCGCAGCGGCCGCCAACAACCTCCAAAGCCCCCTGCGGCAACGAAGCGCGCCGAGCAGATCAAGTGCGCTCGCGGTCAACCAAGGATGGAGCGTCCAAGCCCATCCCTCCTCACCGAGCAGAGCGATGAAGAGGTATGGAACTTGACCCACTGGCTGAAGCGATACACGCAAGCTTACCCGGGCCATGTGGAACGGCTGCAACAGATCGCCGAGCAAAGGAGGCTCGAAGAGGAAGTCGCGCGCAAGAAAAACTTCTTGCGTTGCGCAAAAAGAGCGCTCAGCTCAGCAAGGAGCTGAGCCTGTCACCACAAGCATCCGGAGGCCAAGGCGAAGAAGCCAAGGAGCCTCCGAGCAAGAGACGCAAGCTCCGTCAAGGAGCAAAGAAGAAGGTTAAGTTTCCTGTGGCAGGTACGTAGTAGCAAAATTGTTCCCTTCACATTCTACCGAACCGCGCAGGATTTAACCTATTTCTTTTTCATCAGCTGCCCAAGAGGAGACCGCCACGGACGACGCGGACATGGCAATCGAGCAGTCTCTACTGCCCGAGCACTGACATGGTGCATCGCGAGCAATGAGACTGCTCGCTCTCAAAGACAAGCTGGCGGCATGGTATGCGCTTCCGCCAGGCTCCACCGACCAGATCGACGCGCTAAGGAGCGCGGTGGAGAGGCTGGAGGCCCAAGAAGCGGCGCGCGGCGCCACGGAGAGCGGAGCCAAGGTATTGGCTCTGCCGCCTAAGGGGGACCGAAAGCGGCGGTCTCGCCAGCACTTGTCATAGCGGCAAATCGTCCCTATGGCGACGGCACACTCTGGCGAACAGGGCGAGAGTCCGGCCGCCAGGGAGTAGGAAGATGGCCGCGAGCAGGGAGCGCAGGTCGCGCTGTCTGCGGCCCCACCGGCGTCTTCAAGTAAAGGGGCGCCGGTTTTGCCCGAGGTTGTTTGGGCGAAGGAGAAGGAGGTGCAGGAGCTCAACAGCGACGAGGACGCGGCCGCCAGCCCTCCTAGGACTGCAGGTAAAAGGGAGAGGAGACGAGCCCCTATGCTTGGGCGACTCGGCAGGAAGATGCCAAGCAGCGAAGAGAACGCCCCGCAGGCATGCCCGAAAGCCGGGATTTGCGACCCAAGGCCTCGGGAGCGCCTTCGCCACAACTTGAAGAAAAGGCTCGAAGAGGTAAACCCCAAACTGAAATTTGTCCTCATAAGTTAGAAGCACCTCACCGTGACAGAATCGCCCTTCTCTTACTCAGGTCTTGTGGTCGACTATGGACGACCTCGAAGAAGGCGTCGTCCTCGAGCGCGGCTCCATCTTAGGAGCTCTTCAGCAGCAGCATCGGGCCAAAAACCGGAGCCGACTAAAGGCGAAGGCGAGGAAGCTCAAGGCCGAACTGACCGAGGAGAGGCAGTCCTCTGAGGCTCTTCGAGAAGAGGCGGAGGAGCTTCGCGCGCTGGCCGCGAGGACAAGCATCGCGGAAGAAAGGGCCAAGGTGCTGGACGAGCAACTCAAGTTCACCGAGCAGCGCCATGGTCAGAGCGAGACTCTGACCGAGGAACTGCGGGTCAAGACCGAAGAAGTCGAGGCCCTCCGCGCAGAGGCTAAGGAGCAGGCCAAGAACAGCAAGGAGGAAGCCGAACGTCTTCGAGCTGAAGTTAGAGAAGGGATCAAAGCCCAAGGGGAAGTCCTGCGTCTCAAGTTAGAAATTGAGGAGCTAAAGGAGCAGCTTGCTTCCAAGTAGCAGTAGGGCTGTAACCCGAAAGGGACTTTGTACCTGCAAACTTTTATTAGTGTAAACAAAGACTTACCTTTTCCCTATAAAACAGAGCAGTAAAAAGACAAGAACGAACAGGAAACTAAGAGCAAGGCGAAACAGCGATAGAAAGTTTTAGGAAAAACGGTAGAACGCCAGCCTAACTCCAGCCCCGTCACAGCATCCGCCGAAAACCTGAGTTTATGAACACCTAACAGTGCACAAGAGAAAGAGCGACACCCTAGCCCCCGGTACGGACGATGCTTGAAGACCCAAGTTTGCGAAATCAAGCACGAGCGTAGAGAGTTAGAGCGACACCCGTATCCTGATCGGCTCATTCCATGAACTACTCGTCGACGTAAATTAGGCGATTCAAAGGGTAACCGAACAAGGAAAGTGCCTCTGCCGCGGGGGCTTACAAGAGCAGGCTTTGCCAAGTGGTTGCGCCAAGAGCGGTAAGTGCCTTTGCCGCGGAGGGCTTACGAGAGTAGACTTAGTCGCAAGGCGGAAAAGCCGTGTTACGCAACCCTGACTTTAGGAGCTTGCTGATACTAGATACGGACAGAGAAAACCTGAAGATCGCGGAGTCAAGAGTTCGCAAGACCGGGCAGCCATCAAGTGTTACCAGAGAGAAAGGTAGTCTGAGAAGACAAGAAGTAAAAAGGGCCGCAAGGGGCCGCGAACATTCACTGTTTATTGGATTGAACTTTACATGGCAGCCCGAGAGACTTGGACGAACTAAGACGTGAAGTTTTGACAAAAAGTGCGGAGCTAAGGGAACAAACAAAAGACGTACACAAAGAACTTATGAAGCTGGTCGATGTTCCAAGTGCCGGTCAGCTCTCACCCATCCTCCATTACCAGACGGACAGCCCCCGGACGAGCAGTAGAAACGACCGTGAACGGGCCCTCCCATCGGGGAGTTGACTTGTTGGTATTGGACAGGTTCTGGACACGGCGCAGAACGAGGTCGCCCACCTTCAAAGCCCTTGGTTGAACAGATTTGGCAGCGTGCCGGCGAAGATCTTGCTAATAGCGCGCCATTCTAACTTATACCCGGTCGCGTGTTGTTGGTGATTAGTAAACGGCCTATCTTGAAGCAGGCCTTGGGCCGATTCTGCATCGCCCACCACGAGCGAAGACCAAGCGAGCTATTCTCGCCGCATTAAAGAAGCCGCCTAACTCGCTCGTGGCTGCCTCGGGCTTTGACTAGGTCAAACCGAGCGGCGCCATGTCCCTCCCGGGCTATCCCTTAGCCCGGGAGAAGGTCCCTCGGGTGATCCGCTCACCCGTGGGCGGTGGCGATAACCGTCATGGCTCACCGTATTTCTCCGACCTTGACCGAACGAATCAGGTTCCCAAGAGCCCGCAACCTGTGGGAGTACACGGACGACTCATCCGCCGCTTGCCTTCTTTGGCGAGCAATGATGGTTGTTACGCACGCGACGCCTCTAACGGGTGGCGCGAGATCGCTTCATCCGGTCAAGGCTATTTCGAGGATAAAGTGAAAGTGCTTTCTCCCTAAAGAGGCTTCCTCCCCGAATAGGCGTCTCGAGACAAACACGTGTCCAAGATTAACTCGGTTTCTCTCCGCAGCTCCGACGATGTAACCCGGAACGAGACAACAACTTCGCCACTAAAGCAAAGACCGGCGTGGGGCCCATGGTATCAACTCCGGGCACCCCGCCGCGCCTATAAAAGGAGGGGCTCTTCCTCCCGGCTTACCCGATCCGATTCCATCTGACTCAAGCATAAGCAACACCTGCATCCGAAGTTTCCTTAGCAAGTAGTCTTAGTTCTTAGCCACCTCCATTGTAAGTTCGGGATCGGTGCCTTCAAGCCCGGTCTCGGCACCCTTGTACTGTTTCCACCATATAATCAACTAAGCCGGAGTAGAGCTATTACCCTAGATGGGGGCTCGAATCAGGTAAATCGACTTCGCCTTTGTGGTTCGATTTCCTCTCTTTCTTTCTTGGATAGATCGAGGACTCAGACGGATCATCAAGTCGCACTGTGCCCTTGTCCGGAAGGCAAGACGCCCTAGCCCTCCGCAGTTTGGCCGCCACCCGGTTGCCGAGAAGGGTCGTCGTTGGGCCTTACTCCAACTACAAATTGCTCTGCGGTCCGCGGACCATCGCTCTTCAGAGCGTGATTCCCAGACACCGACAACCGGGCGCCCACCGTAGGGCCCATGACTAGCCCTCAAGACTCCGCTCCTCGCACGCCTCGAGATTCTGAGCAACGACGAGCCTCTGGACCTCGAGTTCGATGAGTGCGACGATCTGGACGATCTGGTCCCGTCGTACGACGGCTGGCAGGAGGAGTACCTCGCTGAAGCCGGGGCCGATGAGATGGAGGTCGATGCCTCTCTCGCCCCAGGGGTAGAGTTTCGCCCCGAGGAATCGCTCCCTGAGCTAGACCCCTCCATCACCCATGTCAGCGAGACTCCCATGGAGTTCGAGCTGCTAGGTGACTCCGCCACTTCCGCTGGCAACACCGGGACGTTTCCCCCGGCCTCACGCACGTCCCACTGCGTCTTCGCAGCCGCGGTCGATGCGGACGCAGAGATGGGAGGCCTGTGAGCAGCTGCTGCCGCGTACTGCGTGGTTCGGCGTTTTTCAACGATGCTGTCCGTCGCGTCATGGACGGGATCTGCGAGGAGGATCGTCGTCTGCTCACCCCGCAGGATCGCCAGCCGGTCGATTCCCTCGTGGAGACCATGATGAACCCACTCCTGCGCAGCCAGCAGAGGGTGCGCGCCATCACCACGGTCATCCGTGACCTGGAGAAGGATCCCTGCGACTTCACTATGGCAGATCTGTGTCCGGCCATCGCCGAAGGTGTAGGCGTCATCACCTGCGGCATCGACCAGCACGAGCAGCAGACCCACGGCGATCGCTCGGACATTTGGCGCGGGAACGAGTCCGACCGCCGCGGCGTTCGAAACCGTTCGTCGATGGCGCCAGGAGCATTCCCGCCGCCGCCCAGCCGATCGCACTGCAGACCAGACGGCCTCCGACGGAGGAGGCCACGTGCCCCGGGCGGGTGTTCTCCGCTGGGCCCACTTCGACGCCGCGCCCGAAGGCTGCGCCGGGATGCCCCGGATTCTCCCGCGCTCTCCGCGAAGCGCCATGGCCGCCAAGGTTCAAGCCCGGACCAATCGAGAAGTTCGACGGGAGCAAGAACCCCCAGGAGTTCCTCTCCATGTACACCACCGCCGTCCGAGCCATGGGGAGATGAGGCCGTCATGGTCAACTACTTCCACAAGGTTTCAAGGGCATGGCCCGACTGGCTGTTCAACCAACGCCCGGCCTATCCGTAGCTGGTCCCAGCTGCAGGATGCCCTCCGCACTAGCTTCTAGGGGTGCTATGCCCGCTCTGGACGCCCCCTGGATCTCAAACTCGTGGTGCAGCGAGACAATGAAAGTCTCCAGGATTTTGTGTGCCGGTTCGTCAGAGCCCGCAACACGATCCCCTGCATCTCAGATGAGGCCATCATCGAGGCCTTCAAGGATGATGTGAGGGACCGGCGCTACACCGAGGACCTCGAGCTCCACCAGGTCAACACCTCGAGCGAGCTGTTCCGCACCGCCGCCCTCTACGTCAACGCCTCCGAGGCGGTGGAACGCAAGAGGGGCCGTGCAAAGAAGAAGGCCAAGGTCGGCGACGGCCCGGGCAAAACCGAGGCGGACAAGAAGAAGAAGAAGCGGCAGGAGCAACCCGCTATGTTCATCGCCGCCGTCGAACCCGACCAGCCCGAGTGCCCGCCGCCACAGCACCCTCTTCGCTAACACGCCCGCCTCGGCGTCGACGCAGCGCCCCATCTAGCGGCGGCAGCAGCCTCCCCTCATGGAGGCGGAGCATGGGCGGCCGGGCACCCAGTACGGCCTCCCGTCCACAAAGAAGCGAAACGCAGGTGAGGACCGGCCCACGACCCTAGCCTCTTCGCGCTTTCATCAACTCCCCGCCACGATTAGCAATACCAGGTCGACCGCGTCCTCGTGGGCGGTGGGAGCTCGGCTGGACATCATCACGGGCGCGCCCTAGGCCTCATGCAGGTCCCGCTCCAAGATCAAGGACATCACCGTCACTTTCCACGGATTGTCCCAGATCGCCGCCGCTGCGTGGGGCAGTCGTCTTGCCTGTCACGTTCGGCTCTTCCGCCAACTTTCGGACGGAGTACATCACCTTCGAGGTGGTGGAAACAGAGCTCCCCTACAACGCCATCTTGGGACGCCCCGCGCTCTCCAAGTTCATGGCGGTCTCCCACCACGCCTACCATTGCCTGAAGATGCCGGCACCCAAGGAGTCATCACCGTCAGGGGCAACCACAAGACGACCCTCGATCAGGATTTAGATCTGGCCTGGCCATGGTAGGACAGACTCCCTACCCGTGGTCCCAAGAAGAAGGAGCGCCTCCACAGTGGCCTAAGGGTGGCACTGCAGCCGCAGGAGCCCACCAAAACCGCGTCCTCACTTGAGTCGACCCTCCAAGGTGGTCCACGTGGGGACAACCTCGAGCCTCAATAGGAACTCGAGCTCATTACCTTCCTCCGAGCTAACAAGGACGCGCTTGCATGGGAGTCGTCCGATATGCCCGGGTCTCAAGGAGGTGATCGAGCACAAGCTAGCTGTCCGCCCGACAAGAAACCGTAAGGCGATGTCGAGGCGTGTCCTCGATCGAAGGCCAAGATCATCCAAGACCGCTTGGCAAGCCGCTTCGAGCGGCTTCATCCGCTGAGTTCAGCACTCCGGCCGCTTAAGAACCCGGCCGCCCGTAAAAAGGAGGCAATGGCGATGTGTGTCGATCACCGCAACCTTAATTCCGCCGCCCTAAGGATAACTTTCCCCTTCCACGATAGATCAACTAGTTGACGCCACGCAGATTCAGCTTTGATGAGTTTCTGGATGCTTATTCGGTTACCATCGATCGCGTTGTGTAAAGAGGAAGAAGAAAACCGCTTTGTAACGCCTTCGGCACATTTTGCTATACGACCATGTCCTTCGGTCTCGAAATGCTGGCGCCCACGCCCGGCGTCTCATGCAAAAACTCTCCTCGATCAAATAGGGCATAACGTAGAAGTCTACGCCGACGATATCGTAGTCAAAAGCAAGGATGCCCGTGAATACGGTCCGACCTAGCCGAGACCTTTGATGACCGAGACAAAGACTGGTCAAGTTAAACCCTAGAAGTGCGTCTTTGGAGTCAAGTCCCGCATGCTCCTAGGCTACGAATCGGCGGGCGAGCATCGATCGCGAACCCCGAAAAGATCGAGGCCGTCGAAAAGATGAGGTCGCCGACACGTGTAAAGGACATCCATCCCTCACAGAAAAATGGCGGCCTTAAGCTGTTTCATCTCCCGCCTTGGAGACCGAAGCGCACCTTTCTGCAAGCTCCTGCGCAAGTACGATAGTTTTGAGTGGACTGAGGAAGCCGAGGCCGCGTTTCTGCAACTCAAGTAGTATCTCGCCTCGCCACCTGTCCTCACTACTCCCAAGTTCGGAGAAGCCTCCGCTATACCTCTCGGTGACACCAACGCCCAGAAGCGCGGTCTTTGGCGATAGAGAACGAGAAGGGAAGCAACAGACCGTCTACTATGTGAGCGAAGTACTCACCGGGCCAAAGGAGCGTTATCCCGACCTTCAGAAACTGTGCTATGCTTTGCTGATGGCCTCGCGCAAGTTTCGTCACTATTTCCAAGCCCACCAAGTCATTGTCCCGACTACTTACCCGATCAAGGACATTCTCCGAACCCGGAGGCCTCGGGCCGGTCGCGAAGTGGGGAGTCGAGCTGGGTGAATTCAACATCCAGTTTGTATCCCGAACCGCGATCAAGACCCAGGCCCTCGCTGATTTCGTCGCAGAATTGACTAGGCCGGACGAGCAAGAGAGAGGCTCTCCGTGTCAAGACAGGCAGAAGCTCGGTGGACTCGTTTTGACGGTTCACACCAGTCCGGCGTCGATGCGGTATCGTTCTCATCTCCCCAACGGAGAGCGACTCAAAGACGTCATACAAATACACTTTGCGGCTACGAACAACGCCGCAGAGTATGAAGCCCTAATTGCGGGCCTCTGAGCATGCGCTGCGCCGACATTAAACGGTTTGTTGCGACAGGAATTCGCATTGCCGTCGTCGCCAGTCGTGGAGGAGTTTCAGGCAACTGACGACTCGATGGCGCGGTACCTGGCGGAAGTGAGGAAACTGGAGAAGCGTTTCACGAGCTTCGAAATCAGCTACATTCTCAGGGAAGAGAATGGCGAGGCCGATAAGCTCCCAAGCTCGGATCTCACAAGAACCGGCCTCGCCAGGTGCTAGTGCAGCACCTTTTAAAGCCCTCCATTCCCTCCGGAGAGGAGGCCAAGGGGACGTCTGTTACCCCCCAAACCGAGACATCCGGTACTGTCTCATTCCTCGAGCAAAGCACCTCCTAGATGACGCCATTCATCCAGTTCTTGGAGCAGGGAACATTGCCCGAGGACGTTCGAAGCGCTCCCTTTAAAAAGACGAGCCCGAGCCATCACCGCACGGGGCTTCTTTGCATCAGAAGGGGTGCTAATGGCGTGCTTTGTAAGTCGTTACTCAAGAAGAAGGTAAGTACCTTCTAGCCGACATTCACGAGGGCATCGTGGTGCGACGCCGCCTGTAACTCTCGTCGACAAAGCTGCCCGCATGGGCTACCATCGCCCATCGCGATGAGCGACGCAGGTTTTAGTCAAGCGCCGCGAAGCTAAGCAAGATTACACGCTGATGACGCACCAGCCAGCGACGAAGCCGCAAACAATTCCACTAAGCGTGGCCGTTCGCGGTTTGGGGCATGGACCTCTTAGGACTGTTCCCCAAAGGCCTTGGTGGCAGAACGTACTTGTTCGTAGCCATCGACACCTTCACCAAGTGGATCGAGGCCGAGCCGGTCTCCAACATCACTGCAATTGCCGCGGTACGTTTTTTCCGAAGCATCGTTGCAAGATTTGGTGTACCTAGCAGGATCATCGCTGACAATGGCACCCAATTCAGAAGCCGGGAATTCAATGATTACTACGAGGAAATTGGCATGAAGCTCGCCCCTTGCTTCTGTGGCCCACCCACAGAGCAACGGCGCGGCTGAACGAGCTAACGAACAACTAGTCCAAGGCATCAAAAAGAGAGTCTACGACGCCCTCAAGGCAAAACAGTAAGGTTGGGTCGACGAACTACCATCAGTCCTCTGGGCAGTCCGGACAACAGCCAGCCGAGCTACAGGAGAAACTCCTTTCCGACTCATCTATGGCTCGGAAGCAGTCCTCCCGACAGAAATGAGACTAGGATCCGATCGCGTCGACTTCGCCAGCTTCGTGGTCAACGACGAGGAGCGACAGCTTGACCTCGATCTATTTGAGGCACGCCGTGAGCAATCCCTACTCCGAGCTGCGGCCTACCAGCAGTCCCTGCGTCGTTACGCGGCACGAAACGTACACACAAGGACCCTGCAAGTAGGAGACCTGGTTATACGACGCATTCAGAACCTCGCGGGCTCCAACAAGATTAGCCCCAAGTGGGAGGGATCAGACAAAGTAGTCGGTAGCAGAAGACGACGGGCTCAAGACGCTTAGCCGACAAGGACGGAACGAAGCTCCTAGTTCATGGAACATCTCCTTCGCGACGCTTTCACGCTTAATCAGTCGTAAGTTTCTTTCATTTCAGTTTAGTTCAGTTCAAAAAAACTCTCCCCAATCACGAGTCACGCGGTCTAAGTCTTGACTGCTTCAAGCAAGCCTGTGGCCAAAAGCCGAAGGCTAAGGATAAAGCATTCTGAGCATTTCCACAACGGGTAAGCCGATCTCTCGCACCCTAGTGAATATCCGCGATGTGGAATTCCCGCGCCCAAAGGTACTGAGAAGCCCACGCCAGATTGTTTGATGGCTAACTTGGGCATGGCCTTTCGGGGTCAAGGCTCTTTTGCGCCAGTTCCTTAGCTTCATTGGCCGCATCGCCTCATGGTCCACCAAAGCTCGAAATTTGAGGATTTTCGCGAATTTTTTCTAAAGTCCCTAATTCGAAGGCTCGCACCTTTGCACAAATTTCAATGAAACTAGGGGTTGAGAATTGCGCAAATTTTTCTAAATCACTCTAGTCTCTAGACCGTGCCCAACTCCAAGATCGCACTTGGACTTGGCCACGGCCCGGGGGATAGATGATTAGGCGCACCAAAAACAAACTCTCTAAATAGCGATCTGTTTGCCCAAATTACCTAAGTTCATCTTAGAACTTCGTTACTGTTCATCTAGTTCCCCTGCTTTTTCGCATTTCAGGATTCGAGCAAGAAAAGGAAACGAACAAACAAGCAGGAGCAACACGATGGGATTTCCCAAAAGAAACTGCATTTCACATGGAGGATCTTACAGGAACAGAGGATTCTACAAGCAAAAGAAGGCCCGGCCATCCTAGATTACCGCAAAAGAGGGCGCCGCGCTACTACGGCGCCCAAATCCTACAACCTCGCCGCGACTACCAACGGCGCGGGCGACGAGCCGGCGGAGCCGCAGACTCCGCCGACGACGATGACGACGACGAAGACGGCAGGCCCATCACGGGCTCAGATGGTCCCGGCACGCTCGGGTGGCGCCTCCGCCGCCGCCGGCTGTTGGTGGAGTCCATAAGCACCGGCGGAGGCTCCGCTGCGATGGCCTCCGCGGCCGCCTCGACTTCGTGCTCCGCCGTAATGTGCGGCGGAAGAGCCTCGTCCTCCGCCGCCAGTGCGGCGGCGTATGCGGCGTCGGCAACAATCTGCGCCGCCACGCGTTCGCCTCTTCTTCCTCCGCCGCTGCAATCGCTAACCGCAGCCGCCGCGCCACACAAGATGGAGCTGGGCATACGCTGCCACCGACCGCTGCGCCCGCCAGAACGACGGGCCCGCCAGGCGCCCGCCTCCTCGGCCGCACCGCGGCAGATCCTCGTCGCGCCACCGACTGTGCATGGAGGTAATCCGAGCTCACGTCCGACGACCAAAGACGATCAAGACATTTTCGCCCTTTGTTGCCTCTCTCGCGCTTTCTTTCTGTCTTCTCTCCGGCTGGTTGAAAAGACTTCAAGTTTGGGAGAGGAGCTAAATGGAAGATGTTGCGGTATGACGCGTCTTTTTAAGCGCTTATAGGCCGGCGATCGCATAACGCCCCATTGCCGCTGGCTACCCAAAGCGTCATGCTGCCAAGAGGCAAGCAATTAAAACCCACTACCCGAATCGAAGAGACGCGCGGCGACGCGCCGTCTCGCTGAATACCAACTGCTGCCAATCGCCAAGACGACACGTGCCCCGCCCTTGTCGATGCTGGCACGGGAGAAGTCATCGCAAGTCAAGGCCTACCCGTAGGTCCCGCCCACCCACGCAAGCAAAGCCGGCGATGCGTTCGCGGCTCGGCGCGTGGCTCGGCCGGATGCATGAACCGGCGCGAGCGGTTTCGCCTCCGTATCCGTGCCTGGCAAACGTGCCCTCGCTGTCCGCGGAACACTGTGCCGCGCCGCAGAGCCCATAGTGCACGCGATTTGACACAATAAACAAAGGTGAAAAGCGGCTAAGCCCTTCGGCCACCGCACATTTCGCAATGATTATCCGACTAAACAAACATTCAAAAGAAAATACACAAAAGTGCGTGGCGCAGAGTCCGGAACGGATGGACCGGTCAAACTACGATCCATGCCGCAGCTTGGGCTTTCTAGCTCGTTCTCTAACTCTCGGATCGCGTCTGCGCTGAAGCAACTCTATGGCTCGCGAGCCATGTCGCTCGCTCTTGGCGCAGCTTTGACCCGGCTTCAGAAGCCTCCTGCCTCTTTAGGGACTCGATCGCCACGGACTTCGCCTCAGCTTATCGCAGAGCGCCGGGCGCCTCCGCCATAAACTGCTGCAAGTCTCCTCAAGCCCGCGAACGACGGAGTTATGCTCAGATTTTGTGGCCGCCACTCTTTAATGGCCGCTCTGCTTATACTCATCGTCAAAAGGATCCGAGCCTGTCCGCTTCTTCGCAAGCCGCTGGGCTTGATCTTTGTGGCTTCCTCTGCCTCCCGAGCTTGTTGGAGCCCCGCCTTGGCCTCCAGCTCTTTCTCCTGCGACGATCTCAGCGCGGCCTCTAGCTCGGTGACACGTGTTGTGGCACGAGCCTCGACCAAGGCGGTTAGCCCGCACGTGTTGCCCGGGCCTGGGCTTGCGCTAGCTCGGCTGAAAGACGCTCGATCTTCACAAGCGTCGTTATCGATCGTATCGCCCATCGCTCCCATCGGCGAGGACGAACCGCGATAAGCGTAAAGTCGAAACAAAGGAAGCCGCCCGAGCGCAAAAGATTCGCACTTAAGCATAACGCGGGTTCAAGGGCACTACCGTTTGGTCCGAGCAAGCATGTTCTCCGCCCTTGCTTCGACGGCCCCGCATATATTTCTGCCGAGCTCGGGGCGAGAGCCTCGGTAGCGCCAGGACGGACAACCGACCGATTCTCGCTGATCTCTTCCGGCGGTCTGAGGCGTGGCGGCGCGAGGCGCGCGCCGAGAGCAAGGCAGCATTCTCCTTCGCCACGCCGGCGGCGTCCCCGGTTTGGCGCGCCTTCTCCGCGTCCTCCGCTTTGGCGCCACTCAACCCTCGCCACGGTGGCTCGCTCCGCAGTCTGCACGGTATCGCCATGCCGAGCAGGGCTTACGCAACGCTGCCCTTCAGCTCGCCCATCGTCCACTTAGCCGCCACAAGCTTGTGGGTCGTCCACCGGGATCGGGTGGAACTTAGGACGTGGCAGCCTGCTCGCCGGCCTCGCGACCGGCGGCGTTTTGTTCCTCCACCCATTCTCGAGTGGCCGAGATCCAGCCCGCGGACGCCAACGGGGCCACGCTAGGCATTGCCGCGCCCGTCCATCCGTCCGGCGTGAGCATGCGAACTGCCAGACCGATTGACCAAAGAAGATCCGCCGATCGGGCGCGGAAGCACCTTCCCAACCGGGGTCTTGAAGTGGTCGGCGATCCCCCTGCGGTCGATCGGCCACCACCCATGCACCGTGCGTCCTTCAACGCGCAAGGGCGTGATCCACACAGGGTCATGGCCCACTACGACCTGCACCGTTTCCGCAATCCCTCGGGCGCCGAGCACCGCCACCGAGGGCGATATCGGGTCCTCCGCGGACCGGCCGTTCTGCCCTTTAACTTCTCCAACCCGGCTGCCTCCACTGCGCCACTCGAGCGATTCCTCCGGGGCCCACTGCTTCGCTCATTGTAATAAATACCGGGTACAAAGAGTCCCGAGAAGACAAGGCGGGCCCCACGCCAAAGCGGGCGAAAAAGGCCCTGGCCACAGGGCGAAGCCCTCAGCAAAGAGGGCCCCACGCGTCGCGGGCGATCAGGCCCTGGCGCTGGGCGAGCTCCTCAAGACCAAAGCGGGCCCCACGCGCCAGCGTGCGTGCGCGCAGCCCCTCTCAAGACCAGGCGAGTGTCCCACGCCGGGTGGGGCCCGCGTGGGAACGCTGCGTATGAGTCTTCCGGACGACGGCCCCGCCGCGAAGGGCGACGGCGCATTTAATGCGACATCACGCGCGGATAGACAACAAGAAATGATTACCGCTTCTGATGACTTCGCAGTCTCGAAAGGGCCATCCACCGGGCGCGTAAGAATTGACCGGCGAGAGAAGGTTTGCTTAAGATGATCGCCCGCCGAGAGGAGCAGGTTGGCCCCGCCTACGCCTCACCGGTGTCTCAGGCGGGTCGAGGTCGCCATGGCACGCGAGGGCGCGCCACTGGCGCAGCAGTGAGCACGCTGCGTTCTCCCGTCGTGTCTCACCTGTCTTGTCCGAATCATCAGAGTATCAGATTGCCTACCCCTCCCCCGGCTCTCTCCGTCGGTTCGAGGCTTGTATAAAAGGGGGAGGAGGACGAGCAAAAGGGAGGTTCCGAACACACGCAGCTTCACAAGCACCTGTAAACACATTCCCATTTCAACCACAATCGTAAAAGAGCTAAGGCTCGGCAGAGTAGGACTATTACCCGCGAGGGGTCCGAACTCGTAAATCATGAAGTCGCCTTGTTGTGCCCGACGCCAAATCGAACCGAAGCTTGATCGAGTTGGTCGGGCAGATCAAAATCGACCAGGTGTGATCGCGCGGGTTGAGCGGAGAACACGCCGCCGCTGGCGCGCCAGTAGGGCGCGCTTAGCATCGGTTCAAGCTCTTGACCCTTCTTCAGCGGCGATGGCGGAACAACAAATCCGTGATGGAGCAGAAGCGGCGCAGAGCCGCAGCCACGGAGTCGGCCGGCGATGGCGGTGGATCACCGGCGGTAAGCCGCCCGCCTAGGGTCGAACCCCATGAAAGCAACCGCCCTCCATGTTAGGGCGGCGCCTGCCTTGAGGAGTGCACTCCGACCATGAGAACCTCCATGCGTGGCCTTGCTGGAGAACCCACCGGTTCCGGTGATCCGGACTCCCGGCGCCGTGGTGGTTGGCAGCTTGGCTCTCGTCGGCGCCGCCCGGCGTGGTGCAAGTTTCGGGGCGTGGGAACCGTGTTTCCGCTTCCTCCCGTTCTTTGTTGCCCTCGCACTCTCGCAGATCTCCAAGTGAGGGGCGGGCTAAGACAACAAGAGCGCGACCCTACGGGGCTCGGCCGAGGCAGCGGCAGTGGCCGCAGGATCTCGGTCCCACCTGGAGGACCGCCACTTGCTGATGGAGAAGACTGCGGACAAGCTCGCAGGGCCGCGACCGAAGCCGACCGCCTGCCGCCGCCGACGCTGGGACCAGCAAGAGGGCTCCCGCAGAGCTGCCTCGCCGTGAGGGTGGCGCTTCTTGGCGCCGCTTAGGCGACGGGCGGCGGGAGAGGACTGCCCAGAGCAGAGGCTCCCGACGCCGGGTGCCGCGCTTTTCTAAGGAGCTGCAAGCGCCCAAAGGGCCGGAACGGTTTCGGTCCGCCCCATCGAAAAGTATGACGGCTCCACCAACCCCGACGAAGTTTTTGCAGATCTACACGACGGTGATGCAGCCGACAGAGGGTCGAGGAAGGTTCCGCGAACTACTTCCCCGCTGTCTCACCGGCGGAGCCCGCCAGGGCTCATGAACCCGCCCCCGAGTCCGTAGGGTCATGGAAGGAGTTTCTGAGCTCTTCGTCACCAACTTCCAAGGCACCTTCGAGCAGTCCGGTAGAAGACGACCTCCACAACGTGGAGGAGAAGAAAGGAGAGTCATTGCGCGACTATATTCGGCGCCACCAGTCCGCAACACCATCCCCGACATCTCCATCGACGCCGCGGGTCACGACATTCGTGAGAGGCGCCCGAGACCCCAAGGTCAAGGAGAAGATGGCCACCCGCAAGATCAAAACGACGGAGGAACTCTTCACCTTACGCGACAAATGCGCCTTCAAAGTGAGGTCAGATCCGCCCGGCCGCGCTGGCAGGACAGCATGGTGGCGAGGCCGACCTCGAGGAACCCCGCGGCAAGGACAAGAAGAAGCGCAAGGCGGCCGTGGATCGACAGGTCATGGCCGAGCGCGACGACGACGACGACGCGCTAGCCGCAAGAATGGGCGCGGGCGGCGTAAAAGAGGAGGAAGTCACGCGCCGGGGGTACGGTCTCAGACGGGCGGACGGGCGGCGTTATGGCGATCGCCGTGGCCGCGACGGCCTCAAGGGCCGCGACGAGGATTTGAGACCGTCGCCCCATGAGTGGGACGGAAGGCCCATCGTCCCATTCACCGCAATAACTCCCACGACTTGGCAGATTCCCATGTCGCCGCAAGATGGTGGACAAGCGAGTCCACGAGCAGCAAAGAAGCAGCGCCCGCAGATGGTAAGGGCAAGGAGGCGGCTTCGCTTGGTTTTCAGCAGCGAGCGCCGGTTGCCGCCATCCACGGGCGTTCGCCACCTATCCGCCCCACGCTAGCTTTAAGCGCATGATGAGGAGTGTGCCGCCGCGTTCGGCTTTGGGTCACGAGGTGGCGGGTCGGAGCAACCGATCGCGTTCACCAAAGCCGATCACCCACCAAGATCCGCTGCCTCGACATCTTCCGATCGTGGTTGCGCCCACGGTCCGGAATGTAAAGCTAGGGCGGTGCTAGTAGACGGAGGAGTTCCTCAACCTCCCGTCCGCCTGGTCGCCAAGACGCCCAGATCCAAAGAATGGAGCTTCGCCCAACACTCCCTTCTTGACATCGCGCCGGGCCGAGTCCCGCCCACTGGGCGCGCTACCTCGGTGACGCTTGAGGTTCGACAACTTCCGCACCGAGATGCTCGAGTTCGAGGTGGCGGATTTCGACCTCTTACAACGCCATACTAGGTCGGCCGGCGCCACCAAGTTCATGGCGGTTTGCCACTATGCGCACATGGTGGTGAAGATCCCGGCCACCGCCCCATCGTTTTGAAAGTGGATCGCCGGAGGCGCCCGCCGCGACAAGGACGCTCGCTTTGGCGGCGACGGTGCCTGAAGGCCGAGGCTTCGACTGGAGCTCCTCCGCGAAGACCCGCCTCCCGGTTCGTCTGCGGAGGTTAAGGCGGTTCCCCGAGTGAGTCGACCCGCGAAGACCGCTCGGTGGGCGCCTCTCTCAGCGCCAAATAGGAAGGCGCGCCGCCTCCTTCCTCCAGCCTAACGCAGACGTGTTTGCGTGGCAACCGTCTGACATGGCTGGGGTCCTGTGGAGGTGATTGAGCACAATTGGCGACGTTCCCCGCGCGCGACCGTCATGCGTAAGGTCCGAAGCGCCGGTGGAGCGCCGTGAAGTTATCCGCCAGAGGTGGACAAGTTTGGCAGGCGGGGTCATCCGCAGGTCGCTTATCCTGTGTGGTCGCGAACCCCGCCCTCGCTAAGAAATCGAATGGGCGCGGAGGATGTGCGTGGACTTCACCGACTCAACAAGGCTTGCCCGAAGGATCCGCACTGCAGCTTCGCATTGATCTTATCGCCGACTCAACAATGGGTGCGAAAGCAACAGGCTTCGGATGCGCATCTCGGGTACCACCAGATTAGCATGGTCAAGAAGATGAAGACAAGACTGCCTTCGTGACGCCCATGGGCGTCTATTGCTACACGAGGATGGCGTTCGGACTGAAAAATGCAGGCCCAACCTATCAGCGGGCCATGCATATCGCACACCGCCCCCAAATAGGGCGAAACCTGGAGGTGTATGTCGATGATCTGGTGGTGAAATCCAAGAAGGCAGAGGAGTTGATCGGCGACCTGGAAGAAACCTTCACCAACCTGAGGAAGTACTACATCAAGCTTAATCCAGAGAAATGCGTGTTCGCGTCCGTCAGCAAATTGTCGGGATTCCTCGCCTCCAGAGGGGATAGAGGCGAACTCGATAAGATCGCAGCTGACGAGAACATGAAGCCCCCGACGCGACTTCGGCAGATGTAGTGCTTGGTGGGCTGCTTGACCTCCCTGTGCCGCTTTATAGCTCGCCGAGGGGATAAAAGTCTCCCACTGCTCAAGCTCCCAAAGAAGACCAGCCAATTCGAGTGGACGGCGGAGGCGCAGGAGGCGTTCGACGGGCTGAAGAAGTATCTCACCTCCCCGCCAGACCGGGTCGCCCTGCACCCGGGCGAGCCGCTGATCCTCTATGTTGCGGCAAACCCTCAGCGGTCAGCGTGCTGGTGGCGGAAAGAGGAGGCGTCAGGGTCCCATTTACTACGCCGAAGGTCCTCCACGACGCCAAACAAGGTATTCATAGCACCAGAAGATGTTTCACGCCCGGCCGACGGCGTCCAAAGCTACGCCACTACTTCTGGGCGAGAAGTCACGGTATTGACTAAGTATCTCCTTTGCGGAGATCTTCAACCGCGAGGCGACGGGTCGTGACGCTGCCGGGCCATGGAGCCGGGCAGATTCGACCAAGTTCGCCTCCCGAACGGCCATCAAAGGGCAAGCTCGCGGAGTTCGTCGCCGAGTGGACTCCGGGCGACACAGAAGCCGAAGACACCTCAAAGACCTCGCCAGGACTCTCTTCTTCGACGGCTCATTCCGGCCGGAGGGGCCGGGCTAGCGCCTTCCGGTGTCTCCCATCGGCGATGTCGCCCGCACTGGTGAGCTGACTTCGCGCCACCAACAACGCCGCTGAATACGAAGGATTGCTCGCCGCTCAGGTGGCTTCACCCTTGGCATCCGGCGGCTACAAGTAAAGGCGACTCTTCTTGGTCATCAACCAAAGCGAGGAAGGATTTCTCCGCCGGATCCCGCTATGGCGGCCTACCCGCGGAGGTGCGCCGTTGGAGCGGTACTTTGAGGGTTTGGTTGTGCACGCCCTCGCCGACAACTATATGGCGGATGAATCGCCCCAGATCGCTTCATCGAGGGCACCTGCTCCGGCCGTGGTCTTTGAAGAAAGACTTACGCGGCCGTCTGCCGCAGCCTTCAATCCTCGGCGGGACGACGCTTCGACGCAGCCCCACATCTCGAGGAGACGCCACCAATCTCGCCGCAGCCTTGCCGTGAGGGAGGAGGCGAAGAACCGGCCGAGGCGGTTGAGGCGGAAATGCCAAGCCGTGCAAGAGTACGCCGCGACAATGTATGTAACGCCGCCACGCCGTCCGGAAGGTCTGCGGATGGATCCGATCCTAGCCTACCCGCGGATGGAGGATCTCGACGATGACGCTGCTTACCGAGAAGTTAGCGCCAAGCGCTGCCGCCACGCCCGTAGGTGGGGGACCAGACGCCAGGCGCAAACGGAGTTCTACCGGCGCGCCACTCGAAGCGGGAGTGCAATTTTCTCGAGATCCATGGAGGCATGTGCTCAAGCCATTCGGGAGCGGCGCTGGTCGGGAAAGCTTCCGCCACGGCTTTATTGGCTCATCGCCTCCAGATGCCTTCGAGGGTGAGGATATGCAAGCGCGCAATTTCATGCTAAGCAGATCCACCGACCGCCCAGCGCCACAAAACCATTCCGCTTCTCCGCCGTCATGCGTCCGGGGCGGGATATTCTGGGCCTGCTCGCGGCGCACCGGAGGTTACACACATCCGTTCGCCGCCATCGACAAGTTCACTTGCGGGTTGAAGCCTCGCCAGCCCCGCGATCACATCCGCAGCTGCTATCAAGTTTATGAAGAGCATCTTCGTCTGTTCGTGTCGCCAGCAGAATCATCACCGACAACGCGCCGCCTTCAAAAGCGCTGATTTCAAGACTGCGCGAAGAGTTGGGTACTGCTGTGCTTTGCCTCCGCTATGCATCCGAAGAGCAATGGGCAAGTTGAGCGGCGAACGCGAAGTACCTGTGGGGCTCAAGACAAGGGCGTTCGATCGCTCGAGAAGCGTGGGCAAGCGTTACCGGGTCAAGAAGTCCCCACTATGTTGTGGGCGCCGCGACAACCCCTAACAGAGCCACCGGCGAAACCCCTTCTTCCCGTGTATGGCTCGAGGCGGTGTTCCATCGAGCTCGCCTTCGCTCCCCAAGGGTGGCGGGCGTCAGCGAAGATAAAGACCGACCGCGCCAGATTTAAGTGAATCTCCGGAGGAGATTCGAGATGTATGGCGATCCGAGCCGCCAAGTATCAACAGCACTCGTGCTGCTACTAAGCAAGACGGTGTGTGAGAACGGGCAAGGCGACCCTGCTCACAAGAAATCTAAGCGCAAAGGGGCGCAATAAATCGTTTCCCTGTGGAGGGCCCTTCAAGGTGGTCTCGGCCTCCCGCCTGCCTCACCAAAGCTCAGATTCAAGGATGGTCGCTAATTGGCTTAACACTTGAACGCCGAGTACTGAGGAAGTTCTACCAGAGGTAGCAGCCTGTGCTTTTTTGGTTTTCCTTTGGAGCCGAGCCGCGAGGTCTTCTTCCTTCACCGCCACTGGGCTGATTGTACAAAGCCATCTTCAATAAGAGATAAGTTCTGCTTCCTTGTGGGCATCTGCTTTTTTTCGCCTCAAGTCCTAGAAAGCATTCTGCTGAAAGTCGGTAGCTAAAAGTACTTAAGGCGATGGCCCCTTAGTTGTAAGGATCTAACGCCACGACTTGCGGTGAGGCGAGGCGGCTTGACTTAAGGCGGTTCTAGCCCGGTGTGTCGGCTCGGTTCAGGCAATGCGCCAACAAATGCACCAAATGACTAGACCACTTCCGTAAGCTAAGAGCATCTCCAATAGTAGAGACAACTTGTTGTCTATAAGATCTAGGTGGCACATCCCAGTCAGCTTAAGAGACCATTTCTCCCTCCAATAGCTTGGCTATAAGCACCCACTCCAAACCCTTTGGGACCCACACATAATAATATTTTAATTAATACTACTTCTTCCTCTCGTTCTCCACTTCTCCCCAACCATTTCTTCAAGGGCCGCAAAGAAGTTGCCTCCCTTCGCCAAGGTCTGTCCTCCTTCCTTGCCGCCGCCACTTACCAAGCCACCAAAGACTGGATCCCGCGGCGCGCCTCACCTCCTCCAAAGGAGCTCCTCGTGGCGACGGCGGTTCGGCTCTCGGGCGCCGCTGTGGCGCTGTCTCTTCCACCCTTCACGGGCGATGGAGGTCCGTCGAGCCTCTCCCTTCCTCGCCGGGCGACGGAGTTCGCCACCTCCCTCCCGCTGCTGGACGAGGCAGCCGACCACTGTCGCGCTTCTCCTCGCCGCATGCGCGCTCCCCGAACTCGGGCAGATGGGCACGGTTCGCTCCGGACGCTGGCGCAGCTTCGACGACGACAATGGCTTCGACATGTTTCGCCGGCCACTGTGAGAGAGAGAGAGATTGATGGGAGTTTGGCCGTGGGACACGTGGAGCACTTTGCCCGGGTTGTTCGTCCAGACGGGCGCTTAACTGCTACCAGGTTTCGCCCATTTTGCTCCCTCTCTCCTCCGTGATCAGCCCAAAAGATGATGTGGAGGTCTTATAGCCGCACGACATGTCACCATTGAAGATGCTCTATGCTCGCCACGCGACGCCTAGGGTCGGTTCAAAAGAGGCCATAAGGGTTGAAGTAACCAGATGCTCGAGGAAAGCGCCACTTTCAACAGTAAAGCTCGCTTAAAGCTTTTTACGATCGCTGGCTTAGCCTTAAAAGGTCTCATAGAAAGCATTCGCCGAAAAGTCGGTAGCGAAGTATTTTATGTATCGATGGCCCTTAGTTGCAAAGGCAAACGCTATAACTTACGCCGGTGCGAGGCGGCGGATTTTAAGGCGGGTTCTAGCCCCGTGTGTCGGCTCGGTTCAGGTAATGCGCCAACAGCGGCACCGGCGACTAGACCACTTCCGAAGCTAAGCGCCGCCACGTAATGTTTAAGTCGGGTTGCGAGAGGCCATAAGGGTTGAAGTAACCAGATGTCAAGGAAACAAGCCGCCACTTATGCAGAATCGCTCAGCCTAAAGCCTTTGGCTGTCAGCGCCCAGCTCAATTTCACAAGTTAAAATTGTGCGGTTCAAGTGAGACTCACAACAAAAGAGCGAAAGTTTGTTTGCATTGATAGGCAACGCTATAAGGCAAAATAGACAGGGAGTTTCGCTACTCCTCCTCGCTTTCGTTTTCCGATGGAGCGCGCCACCATCATGGATACGCTGCCGGCGGCGGTGTCGACCACCGCTTAATCCGTCCACCTGGCGCGAAGGCTCTTGCTATGGCGTTGTTGAGATCAAACGCGCATCTCGAGCAAGACAGCTTGCTCAAGATGAACCGCGCCGCTTCAAGAGCGCTTGGCGATCGCTTCTTCGATCGCTCAAGGTCCCGATCGCCACCGGAAGATCGCGCAGGGCTTTGCGGTTTGCCCCACGGCGCCAACAGATCGCGCAAATTGCCTCTCCAATGGGAATACAAGGTAACGCCCAGGATGCGTGGCGCCCCGAAACCGTGGTAGGTCAGGCGCAGATGTCGGGCGATGGCTCGGAGGCGCCAAGTGTTCCAAAGGAGGTCTTCGACGTTTGGCGGCCGAGGCAGCGGGCGGCTTAGCCGCCGCAGCTCGCGAAGTCATCGCCCTTCGCGGGCGGTTTTGACCAAGGCCCGCCAGCAGCTCGCCGGGCGGATCGCCCGCCAGCAAGGGCTTCTCCCGCTGTTTAGGTGCGGGAGAGGGTGCGGCGCCGGCGAGCGCCAGACGCCGGGCGGTCACGGCCGAGATGGCGGCGGCGCCAATGAAGCGGTGGGCGAGGGTTCTCCGCCGCCGCGCGCTGGCGAATCCTCCGCTGTCATGGGAAGTTTCGCCGGGCGAGCGCGGCCGGCTGGGTCGGGCGAAGTCGCGGCGGAGCGGAGCTCGATGCCCAGCCCGCCCTGCTCCAAGAAGGACAAACAGGTTCAGTATGCAAAAACGTAGCGCATTAACCCTAACGCGAATGTGCGAAGCGCAGGAAAGCCAACCTGAAGTGGCGCTACCAAAGCGAAAAGTCGGGGGGAGCGCCAAGCCGCTGATTGCGGAGGTGATGGTGGCGCTGTCGCGTCACCGCTGCCGGGCAAGGGCCGCGCGAGTGGTGCCGAGCACAGAAGCACCAACAAGGCAGCCGAGGCCGGTAGCGGTAAGCGCCGCGCATGGAGCGCGGGGCGAGAAGGAGCGGAAGAAACCAGCAGCGGCGCCAGCTCGAAGAGTCGCCGCTCGCCCGGTGGCGAGCGGGGCAAGAGCGCAGGCCTCGCTGAGGGGGGCCGACGGTGGCGGCGGAAGCTCAAGATTGAGGGGCGAGCCTCTTGGCTCGCTCTCCTCCTCTTCGCTGCCGCCCACGGCGAGGATGAGGCGGCGCTCCTGTGAAGCGTGGTCGGAGTCGGCCGCCACGGCAGAGGTAGCGGCGGCCGCGAAGCTGGGCAGCCGGAGGCGGATCGCGGATCTCAGAGTGGCCCCGTGCCACTTGGACCGCAGGACCAGAGACCTCCATGGGGCAGCGCACGCAGTGTTGGTTGCGCCCCGTGATCCTGGCCGCAGAGGGGAGGATGCTCAGAGGCGCCGGGCATCGCTGGTTGGTGGGGTGAGTCCCGCCACCTGGCCCCGAGCACGCCGTCTGCAAGACGTTTCTCGCGGGTCAAGCGAAAGAAGAAAGGAAGCCGTAAGGTCTGCAAGCAAAAAGATTCCAAGAAAGACAGAAACCCAAAAGACTAAAAGAGCACTCACCGCCGGGGCGACGCGGACTCCATTGTTGTCGCCATAGTACATCCAAGCGGGCGAGTCCTCGCGCGGAGCGGGTAGTCGCCCGCAAAAATCCGCCGTGAAGAGGGTTCCGGAGCCCGCTCGCGGCGAAGATCGACGATGCGCCGCCAAGATCAACTCCAGCTCACTGAAGTCGCCGGGCGCAGCTTTCTGCTGACGGTGGCTCCAAGGGACCTCAGAAGAGAAAGATCGCCGCAGCCACCGGAGTCCTCCACATAGCCATTGTTTCGGTGGCGCCCTTCCAGCTTGACTTGGATCGACAGGATGAAGGCGGCGGCCATGGAGCGTGAAGTAGCAGCCCCGATGGCCCGCTGGCGCGGGCTCTGCAGCACGAAGAGCCAGGCCAGAGTGGGAGGCTTGGCATCGCCCCACGAACATCTCAGAGGTGGACGAAGATGGCCAGCGCAATGATGGAGTTGGGGGGAAGGTGCACCGCCCGATCTCATAGAAGGCAAGCACCCCAAGAAAAATTTGAGTACGGCAGATGAGCCCCGCCACGCCTGCATTTAAGGTGATAATCTCCTCGTCATGAGGGTTTCGCGCCATGGTGCTGTGGCGAACCGAGCGCGGTTGGCGGCACGAACACTTGAAGCCGCTTCACCGCGCTTCGCCGTACGGTGGAGGTGGGAAAACCTGCCCAGCGACGGCGCGCCTCACGGCGATCCTTGTTGCGCTTGGGCGCCATTGGAAAGCGTGGAGAAGTTGGCGAAGAGAAAGAAGGCTCTGTGGTGGCAGCGAAGGAGGCAATTGGCGCTTAGAAGACTTAGCGCAGGTAGGATTGACCGCAGCTACCGAGAGAAGTATTTATAGGCGGGCGCGAAAGCACGACGGTTTGATTCCGCTTCACGCAGCGCTGCTGGGCGCCATCATTGCCCCACGCTGCTTTTGGTTTCCGCAAAAGCGGGCGAGTTCCCCAAGGAAGATCGTGCAGATGGAGAATCAGCGACGTCACGCAGAGTAGGCGGGCCCCACGATTCGCCTCCCGCCGCACAAGAAACGGAAGTGTCTCGCGCGACTGCTCACAGATCATGGTGGACCCGGCCACTGGCTTGTAATAAATACCGGTACAAAGAGTCCCGAGAAGACAAGGCGGGCCCCACGTCAAAGGGCGAAAGCAAGGGCCTCAAGGCTGGCGAGCCCTCAACAAGACAAGGCGGGCCCCACGCACAAAGCGGGAAAGCAAGGCACTGGGCTGGCGAGCCCCTCCTCACCAAAGAGGGCCCCACGCCAAAGTGGGCGAAGAAGGCCCTCAGCCATGCTGGCGAGCCCCTCAGCACAAAGAGGGCCCCACGCCACAAGGGCGATCAGCCTCAGCCACATGGGCGAGCCCCTCAAGACCAAAGCGAGGGCCCCACGCCACAAAGTGGTGCATGCAGCCCCTCTCAAGACCAAAGCAGGGCCCCACGCCACAAAGTGTGCATACAGCCCTCTCAAGACCAGCGAGTGTCCCACGCGCCGGCGGGCCCAAGGCAGGGAACGCTGCGTATGAGTCTTCCGGACGAAGGCCTCCCCGCCAGAAGGACGGCGCGATTTAATGCGACATCACGCGGATAGACAACAAGAAATGATTACCGCCATGGACTGGCCGCAGTCTCGAAAGCGGCCGCACACTGTGGCGCAAGAATTGACCGCGCAGAGAAGGTTTGTTAAGATGATCGCCTGCCGAGGAGCAAGCCGGGCCCCGCCAGCCTCACCGGTGTTCGTGGCGGGTCGAGGTCGCCATGGCACGCGAGCGGCGCCGCTGGGCGCAGTGAGCATCGCTGCCTCTCCCGCTGTGTCTCACCTGCCTTGTCCGACATCAGAGTATCAGATGCCTACCTCCCCGCCTCTCTCCGGCTTGTTCGAGGCTTGTATAAAAGGGGAGGAGGACGAGCAAAAGAGAGGTTCCAACACACGCAGCTTCACAAGCACTCAGTAAACACATTCCCATTTCAACCACAATCGAAAAGAGCTAAGGCTCAGCAGAGTAGGACTATTACCCGCGAGGGGTCCGGAACTGGTAATCTGCGAAGTCGCCTTGTTCTCGCCTGACGCCAAATCGAACCGAAGCTTGATCGAGTTGGTCGGCAGATCGAAAATCTGACCAGGTGTGATCCGCAGAAGGTTGAGCGGAGAACACGCCGCCGGGCCATTCTTCGCCACCGGCGGCTCCACTGCCGCGGCAAAGGCACTCCTCCCTAGGTGTGACTGCTCATCTTCGCGCCATGGCCTTCAGAGATGGAAGAAGACGGAGCTCGCCACTTTGGCGCCGCAGACCGCAACAAAGAGTGCGGTGATCGACATTAGAATGTAGTAGCGACGTCGACGCGAGGAACTTACACGCCGCTCAAGCTCGGTGTCTCAGACACCTCGGGCGAGGACGCAGAAGAGCTCGCTTCCACCTCACGACATGGCTCGGTGGGCAAAGCCGCCCTCTTCCGCCCGCAAGAGTCTTCCTCAGGCCTCCGCCGCAAGGCGCTGCTATAATGACGGACCCGATACCAAAGACAACCTCCTCCTCGCCACCGCTGTGACGGGCTGGTACGCTTCTCCTTTCTTCGAGTCATCGCTACTCGACACGCACGACACTTAAACTTAAGGGTCACCGGTGCCTAGCACCCAACCCGTCGGAAAATGGAGCTCACCTGCAGCGCGACGCTGCTTTTCCGTGCATCTTCGCGACCGCCTCCGGCCGAGCCCGCCAAGGCCGCCGAGGTGTCAAGTTTTCTTGCCCATTGCTATAATGGGACCGGGCGCTCACGGATGCCGCCGGTGTTCCTCACGCGAGGGCCCTCATTCGAGCCCATGGCCCGAGTGGTCTTCAACCACCTTCCACATCCGCCGCGAAACAAAAGGTGCGCCTCGTCAAAACCTCGAGGAGCTGCTGCTGGCCGAATTCAATCGAACGCCTTCCCGCACTTACCTCGCATAGCTTTGTCCATCACAAACCGTGATGCGGCGAGGAGTCTTGTCCAGTGGGGAGCAGATCCTCGCGATCCGCCTAACCTCACGGTTCAAGAGCCCTACATAACGCCAAGTATGGTCGCGACGCCGCCTTTAACCCGGGTTAGGCGTAAGGGTGGGCTCAGCATTTTCGTGGAAATCCCGTCCGGATCCTCCCAACCATCCATGTCATCGACGACCGCCGCGGGCGCCTAACGGAGTGATCCGTGCCGGATGAAGCCGACGACGACCTCATAGCCCGCTGCCGCCCCTAATAAGCTCTTTAATATCGGCCTCGTGGCTTGGTCCTCCGCCGAGGCTCGCCCGCTGGAAGATTGGCGATTCGGCGCGGCCGCTGAGTATTCCAGGTCGAGCCCCGCGTTCGTAGAACCACCGCCGGCCCAACCATCAACCTTCGCCCTCACCTCATACTGGGTACGACACGCCCCGCGCAAGGTAGAAGACCCCGCCGCTGCCCACTCGGTGGCCGACGGTTTCAACTCAAAGAAATGTCAAGAAGGCTCACCGTCGCCAAGACTTCGCAGAAGGCGCCGCATGTAAACGCAAAGATCGGCTGATGGACGAAGATTATGGAGACAGTTCTCCGCCTACCGCGAAGGCGAAGAAGTCTATGATGAATCGCGATTCCGCATGCGAACCGCAGATAGTCAACCTCAAGGCGACTAACTCTGGGATTGGGCCTTAGTTCGATCGGCGCCGGAAGTCTCCACGCGTCTGCCTAACAAAGCCATCCTCTCTAGTTCGCCATTCTCTCCTCATACAAGGCCTTCTCCGACGACAACCATGGCGGCAGGGAACAAGGAGCGAAGGAGAGGATGAAGACAGAGACAGGGGATGGTGTCGCAGCAATGAAGTTCTCTCACAAGGCGCGCTCCTTTAAAGGAAACAACAAATAAACGGAGATCATGGGAATCGTGGTTCAAGGAGGCACAACCGCCCCACCTTTACATCAAATCGAGTTTAATGCTCGTAGTTTGGCGCCGAGCTAAATCTTCCGCCGGGCGCGGATGAGGATCTCTCTAAAACCTCGATCGGCCACTATGCGACCCGCCGAGGCTCGGGCTGGTCACAGGATTAGTAAACGGCCTATCTTGAAGGTGCCTTGGGCCGATTCTCAGATCGCCCACCACACGAATGTAAGACCAAGGTGCTATTCCTCGGCCGCATTAAAGAAGCCGCTTAACTCGCCTGTGGCTGTCCCGGCTTGACTAGGTCAAACCGAAGGGCGCTTATGTCCCTCCCGGCTATCCTTAGCCCGGAGAAGGTCCTCGGTGATCCGCCACCCGGCAGTGGCGCATAACCGCTATGGCCCACCGCATTTCTCCGACCTTGACTGAACGAATCAGGTCTCCCAAGAGTCCGCAACCTAGGGAGTACACGTGACGACTATCCGCCGCTTGCCTTCTTTGGCAGTGCAGCGATGGTTGTTACGCCACGCGACGCCCTAACGGTGGCGCGAGATCGCTCACCGTCAAGGCTATTTCGAGGATAAAGGGAAAGTGCTTTCCCTAAAGAGACTTCTCCCGAATAGGCGCTTTGAGACAAACACGGTCCAAGATTAACTCGACCAGCCCTCGCAGTTCCGACTGCATGTAACCCCGAACGAGACAAGAACTTCGCCACTAAAGCAAAGACCGCGCTGGGGCCCACGGTATCAACTCCGGGCACCCCGCCGCGCCTATAAAAGGAGGGGCTCTTCCTCCCGGCTTACCCGATCCGATTCCATCTGACTCAACCACAAGCAACACCAAGACCAAGTTTTTTTAGCAAGTAGTCTTAGTTCTTAGCCACCTCCATTGTAAGCTTGGGATCGGTGCCTTCAAGCCCCAGATCGGCACTCTTGTACTGCTTCCACCATATAATCAACTAAGTCGAGTAGAGCTATTACCCTGCAAAGGGGGCTCAATCAGGTAAATCGACTTCGCCTTTGTGGTTCAGATTTCTCTTTCTTTCTTGCACTGCATCGAGGACCTATACCCGATCATCAAGTCACACCAGCCCTTGTCCGGAAGGCAGCAGGGCTCTAGCCCTCCGAGGCTTGGCCGCCACCGGTTGCCGAGAAGGGTCGCTGCTGGGCCTCACCCAACTACAAATTGCCTCACGGTCCGCGGGACCACCGCTTCAGAGCGTGATTCCTGCATAACCGGACACGCAGCCTTCGAGGAGATCGAAAGAGCAAGCGCTTGCTCGAGTCAACCAAGTTGACCGAGCTCAGGCGAGGCAGCCGAGTACTATTTCGCAGTGTAAGATGGCTTCGCAACCGCATCAATTGAAAGGAGTTTTCCGGCTTCCTGGTGGTCGGGTGCGAACGCCCGCAGGACGGAAGGAACTTCGTCAACCTGCATTTTGTTGTGCTCATGAGCGCCACGAACACGCTGTTGTTTGATACCCGGACTATCTCGTCTGCTAGCTCGCTTCGATCGCTTCCATTGCTCGTGGATGTGCCACGAGGCTAAGGCACCTTGTTTCCTAGTTGTTCGCAGATTTTCGAATAGCTCGCTTCTAAACCGGGATCATATCGGTGATCGCTTAGGGGAATCCCAAAGAGCGTGATCACATTGCTTTTGAAAAGTGCACACCATTTTGGCGTAGAGATGACATGCTCGCTTCAATCCACTTTGTGAAAGTGTCAATGGCGCATTTAGCAGTGTGTGTAGCCTTTGTACCCCTTGGGAACGGGCCGAGCGGATCCAGATCCCATGTGGAGAAAGGCCATGATGGAGGATCGTTTGAAGCTCTTGGACGGGCTTATGGGCCTTCCGGGCGTGAAATTGGCATGCCTTGCACTTGGTTACCACGTTCCGGGAATCCTGTAACGCAGTGGGCCAATAATAACCCATGCGAAACGCTTTGCCGACCAGAGTTCTGAAGTAGGTGTGGTTGCCACAAGCAGTCAGGCACCCTCGTGTATGTCCCTAAGAAGGAACACACCCTCTTGCTGCGAGATGCACTTGGAGAGAACTCCCAGAACACCTTGGCGGTAAAGGATGCCGTCCACAAGCTTTTATGGACTAGCACGCCTTATAAGCCGGAATGTTCGCTCATTGCCGGGCAGTGGTCCCATCCGCAAGGTACCGAACAAATGGCGTTGTCAAATTCGCAGCCTTGTTTGATGACGGAGACAAGACCATTGCCTTCGCTGCCTCGTCCAAGACGGATAGAGGGTTTGTAAAGGTGCTCGACGAAAGCACTTCGCCGGAGCAGTGTTCACGGAGAATCCAAACTTGATAGTTGGTCGCCAAGAAGTTGTCCTTCTTGGACATGAAGAGCACCTCAAAAATCGAAAGTGCCGCCCAACTTCCTCACTTCAACTAGGTATCGTGCCATTGAGTCATCGCAAGATCGATATTCTCGCTTACCGGTTGATGACCACCGTGAATCTCCTTCACACTAGCCGCTGGACGCCGAGCGATTTGCATGTTTAGTCCCACGAGGAGGGCTCTCAACTCCGCGCGTTGTTAATAGCAGAAGTGTAGTTGGATAGAATATCAAGTTGCTCTCCTTGAGGGGAGATGAGAACAAAACCACCCCTAGTTTCCAAAGGCGCGAGCCATCAAAGAACATGGTTCGGGGTTTCTTCAAAGTTGCTCGGAGCTTCCTCGATTTGGACGAGCAAGTCCATTCAATGACAAGACAAAGTCAGCCAGACCTAAGATTTAATAGCAGTTCGGACAGCAAACAGAATGTCGAATTCTGCTAGTTCCATTGCCCACTTAGCTATACGTCCGCCAGCTTCCTTGTTCCGTAGGATTTCTCCCAAAGGGAACTTGGTCGGGACCAGTATTTGATGCGTCTGGAAGTAATGTCGAAGCTTCCTGGAGGACATGAGCAAGGTGTAGAGCAACGTTTGGACCTCAGGATAATGCTCTTTTGATCCATGAAGCACCTCGCCACGTAGTAGATTGGTCACGGATGCGCATCTTTCCACCGCCAAGACCTCGCCACCGGCCAGGTGTGCAGCCAAGGTATAGCAAAAGTTGTTCGCCGTGTGCTGGGTAGTCAAGACAGTGGGTTGACAGTATTGCTTTAGATCTTGAAGGATCATAGCCCCCGTCCACTGGGTTATTGTGCGGCGCAGGCCTTAAAGAAGGGCAGCCTGCTCGCTTTAACGGAAATAAACTCGCTTAAAGCAACCATCCATCCCGTGAGGCTCGATCTCCTTGAAGGTAGTCGGAGCTCGCATGTTTCAATGGCCTCGATTTTTTCGTGGTTAGCGTAAATTCATAACCTATGACATAGCCGAGCAACATTCCGTATTGAACACCAAAGGTACACTTCTCCGATTTAGTTTAATTATATGGTCATGAGGTTACTTAAACGCCTCGCCAGTGTCTTTTACATGATCTCGAGCATACTTGTTTTTACATCTATGTCGCCGACATAGGCCTTCCAAGTTCCTTCCGCTACTGCTCGGGAAAGTCTTCCATTAAGCTGGAAGGTGGCACCAAGATTTGCGCAGACGAAAGACATAGTCGATAGTAGAAAGTGTCAAGGGGTGATGAAGGCGCCTTCTTCATCTCGGGAGATGCTTATTTGGTGATAACCAAGTAAGCATCTAAAAACTCAAGAGCTGGATCGGCAATGCTACGACCACCGGTCTATGCGAGGCAATGGAAATTGTCTCCTTGGGGTAAGCCACGCTCAAATCTGTGATCGACACACATCCTCCACTTGCCGCCTTTCTTCTTCACGATCACAGGTTGTCCACCACCGTGTGATCAACCTCGACCACACGGTGGAAGCCGGTCGATCAGGTAAGGGATTGCTCGTCGCAATCTAGAACAACCTTTGTAGTTGCCCTTGACCGTGATCACGCCCGCTTAGGGCCCAGATCTTCACGCAATGGTATGATGGTGGACACGCCATGAACTTGCCAAGAGATGGCCGACCCAAGTTCGCTAAGCAGATGGAAGTCAACCACGCCAAACGTGACTAACTCGTCTCGAAGTTGCTTGGTCGCGAAGGTAACGGGCAGACGATCCGCCCTAACGGTCAAGATCGCTTCTTCCCAAGACAATCCCATAGAAGGGCATCGTGACTCTTTGAGCTTGGAACGAGGAATCAGATCTCGCTCAAGACTTTGGCGTAAAGTAAGTCTAGCGACTCGCCGCCGATCAAGACACCACCAACTCTAGCGTTGCTGATGGTCGGAGCGACCACCAGTGGGAGCCGCTGAGGCTTGGTCATCCCAGTGGGGCAATCATCCTTAGAGAAGGAGATAGAAACCTCTGTCCACTTCATTGTCTCAGTTGTGGTTTGCCCTTTCAACGCTAGGACCTCCCGAGCAGCTTCCTTGAGGCTGCGCCGAGAGGGATAAGCCGAGGAGCAGCCGAAAATAACGGCTATGTGGTTCACGGGTTCAGGATAGTCATCCTCATCGTCCCGGTCACCACCGCCGGCTTGGCGCTTGTCCTTGTTTCAAGATCACCTTTTTCGGCAGTAGGGCATTGGGCCCTTGCTGCTGTAGAAATCCTCGAGCTTTGATGCCCGTGTCTTGCAATGGCGGATATCGTGCCCGTAATTTTGGTGGAATTGGCAATATCGGTCGCTCGGACCTTTCTTGCCTTGATTGCCTCCCTGGGCGGACTTCTTGCCCTTGTAGTTATTGTTAGGCTTCTTCTGCCCGTCATTGGGAGGAGGTGCGCGATCTATACCGGCGACGGTGTTGTTCGCATCACCTTTGTTCTTCTTCTTCTGGGACTTCTTGTCACCAGAATTGTTGCTGCTCTTCTTCTTCTCATCCACACCAGGCTGGGTGGGCAGCTCGCCCTTATCGAACGCCTTTTTGTATCGAACGCGCTCGCCAAGATTGGCATAGCGTCACCGCCTTTGAACAGGTCATTGGTGATCCAGTCTCATTGATCTCGAGATCCTAGGTGAGCCGCCGTCATGACTCCGCTTTTAAAAGCACGGACAATGATTCATCCGAGATGTTCGGATCGTTACGGATCTTAATGAAATGCTTCACGGTTGCGAGGGTCTCCTGCTCATCTCGATCATCCGTGCAGATTATCCGCCCATACGCACGTAATGCCTCTAAAAATTGGCGATCGAGCATCACAAAGTTGGTCCTAAGAGCCGATGGAACCTTCCCGCCGATTGAATACCACATCCGAGCAAATACTCTCAATGATAGTCGGGAGGTAATTAGCCATAACTAGCTCATCACCCCGCCGCCATGATGGCGAGAGTAGATGGAAAGAAACCTCCGGTTCTCGAGTCCTATTGTACCTCTCCACATGACCAGTTTGAACTCGAAGGCCACCGATCGCGCGGAGCTCGCCGAGAAGGCCTTGCAACCCAAGGCATACGCCGCCACTTTTCTCCGCAGAACCTAGTCTTGTAAAGACGTTGGTCCTGCGGCGCTGAGGAACTCTTGTTGAACGGGAGGATTCCGCCAAGAAATTTCTTCGACAGCCCTCCGCTGCTCTTCCTCGTGGTCGCCACGATGTGTTCTTCCCGAGGGATCGTCTGCGATCATCGCTACCGCTTGCCCTCGTGATCGCGGGTCATCACGGAGACTTGGCGAACGTTATCGACCACGGCAGCTTGCTCGTGACGTGAATCCTTTAACGGTGACGGGCCATGCGATCGATCGAGCTGCTCGAGTCATTCCGGCAGCCGATCACAACAGATGGAGGAGGTGTTAACTTCGCTTATGGACTTGAGGCCTTCGCCGCCGCCTAGGTGAGAAGCAATGCCGCCTATGAGGGCGAGGTCGGCCTGGTTGGTGGATCTGAGCATCGTTGCCATGGCCTGGAGTCGTTCCCGACTCTGATCCAGGAGTCCAGGGATCCCTGAAACTTCCACGTTTTGTCCGACCGGAGTCTGATCACGCGGGGATTCAACCCGATTAGGAGAAACTTCTGCCGAGGGACTTGGCGTAGGCGCACGAGGCGGATCGCGACATTGTCGCTTGCGCTGATCGCGGATCTGCACCAAGGTCTGATCAATGTTGGCGTCTAGGCTACGGCGAACAACATTCTGTTCGCGAGCAGCTAGCGTGGCCTCATCTTGATGCCGAAAGCGTAATTGATCGCTCGATCTCGCTTGGTCGCTACGGGCCCGCAAGATCCTCTCAAGTAAAAGTATATTCAAAGGAAGGCTCTAGGATCTCGCCGACACTTTGCACTCTGAGTAAAAGTATATTCAAAGGAAGGCTCTAAGGATGGCGCTAATGATGCTTCGCTTTCTTGATCCCTAATTAGATCTAGTTTTGACCTTATCTCTATGACGTGTTTCCAAAACCTCTCTAAACGCCCAATTTTTGCATTAGGTCCTTCCTTACTCTCCATTTTTCACACCTATGGCCCGGCTCTTTTTCTTGTTTACCCTCTTTGCACAACCACCCTACGCCGCTAGCAAAGACAACCTGCAATTTGTTAGCACAATGGTCACAATGGGCGCGGTGGTTGCGCCTATGGAAGCGTTGGTCAAACCTAAGAGGGAGAGGGGAGAGAGAGAGTGGAAAAGGGCTTTATGCATGAATTCAAAGTTTATGAGAGATGGAATAAACCATATGAGGAAGTGCATGGATCCGAGATCTGATGATCTACAAAACCTTGATTAGAGGAGCGGATGCAAGGGGTAACAAGCATGCCCATGCACCCTCAAAGAAACTCTCGGGTGGTATTGCAACATTAGCTTAGTTTGTTTAAGTAATAGATGAATAAAAGAAGAAAACATATAGGGTTCGTGATTAATTGGTTTCAGACGCATTTGAATATAATAAGGGCCCAGAGTTTGATTCTCTTCTCAATTATTTTTTTTGTCTGGTTTGTTCCTCTACTTTCTTTGGTTGGCTATTTCCCTCTTTCCACCGGCTTTTTTCGCCTGTTTTTTTCTTATACTCCCAATACTTATTTCACCTTTTTGCTTTTCTAATTTGCCACTTTATACTTCCATTTGTCGTTTTCGTAGTGGCTACTTACTGGTAGGGCTGTCAAAAAAGCTCGCAAGCTGTTTGAACTTGGCTCGCTTTAGGTTTAATTCAAGCTCGGCACGGATGATGAGCCAAACTCAATTTATTCGAGCTTGTTCAAAACCTCAATGTTCTAGATAAAATCATATTTTATCAAGCCTATTCAAGTTTGAGCTTCATCCGAAACTACTTGAGCCATCCGAAACTACTTGAGCTTCATCATATCTATTCAAACTACATTTTTTTCTTGATTAAATCAAATTTTACCCAAGTAAAATCGAACCCCGAACATAAGCTTTATTCGTGCATGCTCGAGAATTATATATTATATATTGATTTATATTTTATCAAGCTTGAATGAGCTGAACACGAGCATATTTGAGCTTTGTTCCAACCGAGATCGAGCCTGTCTCGCCTCGAGTCTTGATGGAGCTCAAGCCTAGCAAGGCAAGCTCGCTTGAACCTAGCTCGTTTACTGTCCCCCGCTGCCTAGTGAGGGATGATGGTTGTCTTTACTTGTTTTCTCTCTTTATGTTGGCAGTTTCTCACTGTTTTTTTCGTCTTTGTCTTTTCTTTACAATCCCAATCCTTATTTCACTCTCTTTTTTCTTTTTATGATTTGCCATTTTATACTTCAGTTCATCTCTTTGCTATGCTTTTTGCCTTTGCTTTCTATCGATGGATCTCTCTCTTTGACTGGTGCTGTTCTTCATTTTTTTCCCTTTGCTTTTTCCCCTTCACACCTGATCGAATACATATTTCGCTCGTTTTCTTTTCTGATCGGTCATTCTTTACTTCCGTTCATCCTTACCCAGTGATTACTTACTAGTGAGGGATGACAGCACGCTTTCCTTTTTTTTCTTTGGTTTCTATCTTTGCCACCTGTTAATTCTCTCTACTTTTACTCATCTTTGCATCCAGTAGGATGGCACCAAGGAAAAATATACTCGTAGGTTTTCAGCCCTGAAAAATGTGAGGGATGCCGATCATGATTGCTTCTCCCAAAGAAGCTCTAAGATTGTTCGGTGGTCTTGAGCTGCATAACGAATTTATGCGGGCTATCTCGCAAGTGTCAGATCAGATTTCGGGAAGAAGTACCAGGAAGACTGAGCAATCTCAGAGTAACTAGCCTGCAAGAAATAAAATACCGCTTTTATTATCGAGGGGCCCCTATTTATAGTGAGGGCCGACACATCAGGTTATTACAACCCTTCCCTAAGGGAATCATGCAGAGGTAAAGGAGGAAAAACCAGAAAAAGACCTTCTAGTCCTTAACCTGCCCCTAATCCAGAGGGTACCGAAGGAAGAACACCCTTGGGATCCTAGATTGGACCTAACTATCCTTGCCTTTTTCCCTAAAGCAAGGGTAGCACTGAGATTACAGGAGGGACTCGGCTGTTACAACAAACTGTGATTCTCCTACCACCTGAAACAGTTTGTTACAGCCAGCTGTCGTATCTCCGTGACACATGATACAATTCCTGGCCCCTGTAACAAACGGTACTTATTGTCCCCTTGACCTTCGCTATAGCCACTACTTCGCAATTCTGAACTTTGGTTTCTAATCTCGAAGCGGTGCTTTTGACTTGCTTGTTTCACTCCGAGAGGGTATCCACCCCTTGTCCTGAGATTGCTCCACCCGAAGGAGGCAGGACCCTCTTTGGGCGGCTACTCCTCCTTGGTCCGTCGCTGCTTCGCTTAGGGGACGCGAGTCCCTCTTTCGAACGTGTTTTTCCTTCGGCTTCGTGAGTTATTTTGCTGATCCTACTGATTCGTAGGGGATGGGTGTCCCCTACTACAACAAAGATACATGAAAAATCCCCTCTTGTCAAAAGTGAAGCAAAATCTTGAGCTCATTTCTCAACACGGACGCCTCCGCTTGGTCACCAACAATATGAGCAATTCAAAGCCTCTATAATACCGCAGCAGATATAGAGGTCACTTGATGGAATGAATCTTTTGTAGAGTCAGAATTTACGGGCGAATTTTAAAGAGATAGACAGCGACGCTAATAAATGCTTTTTGAGGTTAAATATAGAGTGAGTGGAGTTGCTCTAAGCACCGCGCAATGTAGGAAAAGACCGATGCATCCGTGACTTCGCGAGGCGGGGATCGCCATTCGCCCATGCAGTGCAGGATCACCATGGTAACAAGCACTTTTACCTCTCGAGCGAAGCGTGATCGATCGTGCGGAAGGAGGGAGGCAGGCGGGGCTCGCTTGGATCCTCGCGCCCCAATCCGGGTTTCTATTAGATTCTCGGGGCCCGGCTGGGCCAGTGACGAGACCTTGCCCCGCCTATATATATCCACGAACCCCTTGATCGGTGAGGTCCGTCCATGCCCCCATGACCTCTCCCCGCCCGCGGCCCCGCCCTCGCTCTCGAGTCTTGCCTTGCTTCTCCTTCTCCCCTCGCTTTCCCGTTCCATCCATCCACAGTTCTTGTGGGAACCAAGGATCGGTCTTGACAAGGACGTCCCGGCCGAGACATCAATCGCTAAACGGAGCAGCGCCGAGACGACGCCGTCCAGCTTAGCTAGCAGCGCCGGCCAATGCGCTTGCCCCTGTAGGCTTCTCCGAAGCGAGAGCCGGCTCGCCTGGAAGCCATGGAGCTTAAGGCGCTCTACCTGCACGCCGCCGTGCTGGCCCTGATCCTCTGCTCGTCGGTTGACTTCATCCAGAGCCCCACCGACGTGTTCGGCCCCGTGGCGCTTCTCGAGCCGGAGCCGTCCTCCGCTCGCGACTTCGGCGCTGTCGTCTCCGGTGCGCCCTTCGCGGTGCTGCGGCCCGAGTCGGCAGCGGAGATCGCGCTGCTCCTGGGCGCGTTGTCCTCGCCAGCAGCGGCGGCGCCGCGCCCGAGGGTGACCGTGGCCGCGCGCGGCGCGGGACACTCTCTCCAGGGCCAGGCGCAGGCGCGAGGCGGCATTGTGGTGGAGACGCGCGCCCTGCCGCGCGCCGTGGAGGTGGTGGCGGCCGCGTCGCCGGCGTACGCCCACGTCGGCGCCGGCGCGCTGTGGGTGGAGGTGCTGGAGGAGTGCCTCAAGGCCGGCTTGGCGCCGCTCTCCTGGACGGACTACCTGTACCTTACCGTGGGCGGGACCCTTTCCAATGGAGGCATCAGCGGCCAGGCGTTCAAGCATGGCCCGCAGATCAGCAACGTCATTCAGCTCGAGGTCGTCACAGGTACTGCACGGCCACTGCACGCATGCAAGATGCAACTTCTCTGAACTCACTCTCACTCTCTCATTGATACTGTAAAGAAACGAAGTACATAGTAGTGCGTAACCAGTGGCCTTTTGCTTGCTTCTTTCCTTTTGTTTTTGGTGTTCTTGCTGCAGGGAAAGGGGAGGTGGTGACATGCTCTCCCACCAAGAACCCGGACCTTTTCTTCGCTGTTCTTGGTGGGCTTGGCCAGTTCGGTATCATAACCAGGGCAAGGATTCCACTCCAAGATGCCCCTCCCAAGGTACATCCAGTATGCATGCCATCTACAAATAGAAATAATCCGAAAAGCTAGCTCTTAATCAAGCAATCAACCACCTTTGGTGTCTCTGAAGCTTTTGTTGATGATTTTTTTTTGGCCATCCTGGTCATTAGGTGAGATGGGTGAGGGCCTTCTACGACAGCTTCGAGACCTTCACGGAGGACCAGGAGCTGCTGATCTCAATGCCGGAGCAGGTGGACTACGTCGAAGGGTTTATTGTCCTGAACGAGCAGTCCCTGCTGAGCTCCTCCATTGCCTTCCCTGCCGAGGTGAACTTCAGGCCAGAGTTCGGCACCAAGGGCTCGACGAAAGTCTACTACTGCATCGAGTTTGCCGTGCATGACTTGGAGCAGGACGGCTCCAGCGCAGACCATGTCAGTCTCTTAATTTCACACACGGAGTTAACATCAACCACCAGTAACGGAAAACGACTACAGATTACTGAAACGGGGCTAATCTTCTGGCTTGGAAATTATGTGCAGGCTGTGGAGCTGGTGTCAAGGAGCTGAGCTACGTGAGGCCCCACGTGTACAGCGTGGAGGTGTCATACTTCGATTTCCTGAACAGGGTGAGGATGGAGGAGGAGAGCCTGAGGAGCCGGGGACTCTGGGACGTGCCTCACCCCTGGCTCAACATGTTCGTGCCAAAGCATGGCATCAGAGAGTTCATGGACTTGCTCATGGACACCATCTCGCCTGAGGAGTTCGAGGGCCCATCCTTGTCTACCCTCTTCTCACTGACAAGTATGTTCACCTCCACTCTAATTGCATATCATGTCTGATACTCTGATTGCATGCTCCAAATTGTTTGCTTAGGATTGCTTCAGCCATCTGACCTCAAAAAAAAAAAAAAAAAAAGGAGGATAGCTTAGCCATCAATAAAGCCGCTGGTGCTAGCAAAAAGGCCTCACTGATCAGCCTCGCCCTCACCGCAAAGATAAAGCCACCATTTTCCCGCTATATTTGCAAGATTTGCCCCCGCACAAAAATCGTTCGATGATGTGGCGAGATAGCCTTTTCACCCGCAGGGAATCCCCAAATATTCCAAAATACATGGAAAAAGCGCGAGCCTTTAGGGCGGTTTGCACATATAGAAGCGAATCAGACATCAAAGCGCCGCTATCTCGAGGCTTTTCGGCCACCTTTTCTCGGTTTCTTCGGTCGAAGTTATCCTCTCCAAAAAAAACTGAAATGAGATGGGTTTACCAACCCATGGCACGGGCATGTACATGCCGCCCAATTGTGACAGCCATGGCATCTCCCAACAGCGGCCGGACGCGACCTGCACTGCAACCGCAAGCCCCGTAGCCGTCACCTCCGTGCCCTCCTTTTCCCAGCACCACGCACCTCTGTGTTCCCAGCCCGTCAATCCGTCACGCATCCGCTGTGCGCAGTAAAAAAAAAACTTGTTTTATGAGCACAGTAAAAAGAACTTCGCCTTTCTTTTACTCCAAGAGGTGCATCCCAGCAGGCTACAAGAGTCCACTGCCCACAGTCCACGAGTTTGGCCTCTTGTGCGGATACGCGAAGGTTGCGGATTCTGCAGTGCAGTGCTTGCTTGCTGTCAGGAGGCACTGCGATCTCTAAACAGTGCCAATCGGGAAGCCGGAATCCACAGGCAACCGATATTACTACTATACACATCTACTCTCTTCAGTAACTACGATCAGTAAAGGAAAAAAATAAAATGCCAGTCTACTTCAGTACCTGATCATCTTGATTTCGTTGAATCGTTTTGCTCGGTAGGGATCGCGTCTCTGTAGCACCACTGCCTAGAAAGCTGCCACTTTTATTTCTGCTTTGGTGGTTATACTGGTCACTGTGCTTAGGTTTCCGCCAGCAGCGCGTCTAGAGTCTTTTGTTTCTTCTCCCGTTTCCCGGTCCTGGTCCAACCCCATTCTTTGGCATTCCTCCGGTACATACGCATGGGGCATGGGCTCCCCTGCACGCACAGCGAATGCCTGCAAGGTTGCTTTGGAGCACAGCTGCACGGGAGCACGTACTGACCGGCGTTAACTTCGTCCACAGCAACGTCCCTTGTTGGCAATAGCGTCATGGCATGTGACGTGAGTTGGCTCCGAAAGGCACTTGTTGCTCGTGCCTCGTGAGGCCCAGAGGCTCAGATTTGCAGGGCCGGGGCTGCCATCTTCGCAGACCGTGCCCTCCTCTGTTCGGCAGCAGGGGATGCAGGATGCTCGTGCAGATGCAGTCATGCTTTCTGCCGGTCAATTTGATTAGATTCTCTGCACCAAAAAAACGCCCCGAGAGCTGACATTCGCTGAAGTGATGCGGGTGCTGAAGTGATGTTTTCGCCTCTCGTGTCTCGTCCCCTAGGTGGAGACGGAGGCTCGGCTCTGCCAAAGCCACGGGGATTTTACTTGCCAGTTTGGGAAGGCATTCCTGCTCAAAGCCAAGCCAAATCAGCTTAGAATGGCCTCATTGACGCTGCCCTCCAGTGGGGAATTTGTCGTGTTGTGTCGACCTTTTTCTTTTCGTACTTACATAGATAATTGTCGTTCGGTTGGACCATAATGGAAACACAGTTTTTGTTTGGGACCGACTAGATCGCAGGAGCCTATGTTTTATGCTTGCCACGGCTACCATTTTTTCAAGACGATCAGACAGATTTTTCACCGATAAGATTAAAAAACAAGATAAAAAAAGAAAAACTCTAGAACGGAGGCGACTACGGACGGCAATGACGAGCAAAGAAGTCAAGACATTGGCGGATGGCGGAAGTCGGGCCGTCCAGAGGAGGAGATGTCCGGTGGCGACGGGTCAGCACCGCGAGACGCGGGAGAAGAGCTCCGCCATGGTGGCGCGAATAGCGCCCTCGGTGGGGTAAGGGGCACAAGAATGGCTGGTGCAGTGAAGGCGAAGGCCAGAAGTTATAATGATCAAGGCATGAGCATTCCGCGGAGCGATGCTGCGTGAGCGAAGCGCCAGAGAGGGACAGAGTGCAGGCGCCACAAACAAGTAGAACCGCTTTTTGTTTTTTGCGAAGTCGAAGGAATATGATATTGTTTTTTCCCTTAGAATGATTTTTTTTCAGATTACCCGAACTCCAGAGTTCTTCAAAGTGCTAACTGTTGTTGGGTGGTTTTCAGGTGGGATGGGAACACGTCGGCGGTGGTGCCGGCGGCGGCGGCGGACGGAGTGATGTACATCTTCGGCGTGCTTCGGTCGGCGGACCCGGTGCGGTGCGGCCGCGCATGTGTGGAGGGGATCCTGGAGCAGAACCGCCGGGTGGCCGACGAGGCCTGCGGCGGCGGCATGGGCGGCAAGCAGTACTGCCGGGCAGCCGTCGCCGGCGCACTGGCACGGCCACTTCGGCGCGAGCTGGGACCGGTTCAGGCCCGCAAGGCCCGCTTCGACCCGCTGCACGTGCTCGCCGGGCCAAGGCATTTTCTCGAGGATAGACGCCGCGACCTCGATGCGGTAGCGAGCCGTCAGCGATGATGCCGGCATGCCGCCATGATCGATGTGCTCCTGCACGGACCGCGTAGCGCAGGTCTCCACTCACATAGATAGCTGAGGGCGTAGCGTAGGCTCGTAGGTGTTCGTAGTTCGAAAGAGATTTTCCAGGCTGAGTTGCAGGGTCTCTAGGGAGAGAGTTTGTTGCGTTTTTTCTGTTTGGTTCTGTTTGTGATGTGTTCAGCTCGCAAAGATGTTTGGTTCCTGTATGGGTTGACATCAACCGCTGAATCTCATAAGAGCTGTTCTAAAATAACTATCTCATTATTTCTTTTAAAATAGGTGAATTTGAAGAGTTTGTACGACTAAATCTAAAATGTCGTTTTGTTTAGTCTAATTTTTAAAATCATTCGATAATTGCTTTAAGATTTTATAAAATCAGAATCGATAAATTCGATAATTTAGTTTTTAAAAGCGATGTCGTTGTTGCATGGGAAACCCTGCCACCGGCAACAAGACATCGCGAAAAGCACATCCCATGTGCTTGCGCGCCTCCTTTATGAAACGCAACACGTCCTAGAGACCACTCCGGACCTGAGCCTTACGTGGGGTCCTTCGGAGCACCACTCGTCCCGGAGACCACTACATGGTCGGAGCCTCGCGCGGGGTACTGCCCGGAGCGCCACGTGTCTCGGAGATTGACGGCGTGCTCACCGCTCAACCACTGCGGATCACACACCTATCAGATTTCTATCCTGCTAGCCGACTAGCTCGAGCTCGGCCGATTTGAGCGAGAGCGGCAAGGAGCGACACACGTAGTTTACCTGTGTTCGGACTTCTCATGGGTAATACCCTACTCCCGCCGAGCCTTAGTTTTTTTCCGGTTGTGGTTGTGTGGAATGCGACACAGATCAGTTAACCCCTCTCGCTTCTCTCCTCCTCCTTTATATAAGCTTCGAATCGGGGAGAGAGCCGAGGGGTAGGCAAGACAAGATGCTTAGTACATCGATAAGACGTGAGGGACAGATAGAGAGACGAAAAACGTGTTGCTATCAAGGCCGCAGACGGTGCCGCCCATTGCGGTTTCGAAGTGGCTTCGACCGTGTGAACACGCCTGAGATCGAGTACGGGCCCGCTTTGTTCTTCCGACGCGGGCGCCATCCCGACGATGATGAACTCTCTCTCGCTAGTCAATCTCACGCGCCACAACGGATGCTTGATCGCACCATCGACCGCAGAGGTCACCGGGCGGTAATCATCTCTTCATCCGCTCATCCGCCAGAATGTCGCATTGAATGCGCTCTTGTCCTCCGTGATCGTGGGGAGCCTTCGCCAAGACTTCTTTTCGACGCCTCGCCACGCTGGCCCCGCTGATGTGGGGGCCTTAGAGGGCTCGCCACGCGCTGGGCTCGGTCGCCTCACCGACGCGCTGGGGCTCCGGACGCTGCTGAGGGCTCGCCCACGCCATTGGGCTCGTCGCCTACCGACGCTGGGCCTGGCTTGATGCGCTGAGGGCTCGCCTGCCGCTGGGCTCGGTCGTCACCGACTGGGGCTCGCCTCGATGCCCTCTTGGCCGCCTTTCCTTAGGACTCTTCATACTGTATTTATTGTACCGACAAAGAGCCCGGGTTCACTATGATGCGCGAACCGTCATACGACACTCCGCCGCTTTCAGCGGCGGAGACTTAATCGTGGGGACCCACCCTCGCGGGCGTCAGACGCCGATTTTCCACTCGCAAGACGATCTTCCTTGGGAACCGTACCGCTGCTGAAACCGGGCGCTGGGCATGATGATGCTACATGGAGAGAGGGACGGAATCTCAAACCGCCGCGCCGCGCTTTGCCTATAACATTTCACCCTTGGCGCCACGACGAATCCTTCCGCTGCCAAAGTGTTTTGAGCCGCCACCGCTTCCTTTGCCACCGCCACCAAGTTTTTCGCCTTTAGCTCCCGCCATCGCACTTCCGCCATCTTTCATGGCCTAAGCGCCGCAGGGTCGCCATGGACGCCGCTTCCGCCGCGCCGCCACCGGGTCCAGCTTTTGCAACCTCCGCCGACGAGGATATGGTGGCGCGGCTTCGAGTGTTCGTGCAGCCATCCTCCTCCCGCCGCCGCACCATGGCGCCAGCCCCGCGGACGGGAGATCATTACTTTCACTGGCGGTGTCGGGCGGAGCTCGTTCCGCCATACTCGAAGTTCTTCCCGGGGTGCTCGCTTTCACGAGATCCAGCGCGACCTTCCCCAAACTCCATCGTGATGTCGCCATTCGCCACCTTCGCAAATGTTCGTGGAGGCTATGCCACCTTCCCGCTCGGCGCCAGCTCTTCACGCCGCACGTGAGCTCGCCGAAGCGGGCCGTTGAAGTCGCATTTCACGCCGCGACGCCGCCGCTTTTCATCCTCGCTACGGCCAAGTCCAACCGAAGGATCGGGCGCGATAATGGTCAGACGTGGAGGATTCCAGCGGCCGCGATGATCTTGCTTTCCCGAGGGTGCCGCAGAATCCTCGCCACTGGGGTCTTCGCCGACGACTCGGCGGAAATAGAGGCGAGGCCGGCGCAAGATTGCCGAGCTCACCAAGAACGGGCTCACCGAACCCATGTGGCGGCGATTTTTTGCGGCGCCGCTTCGCTCGCTGCATGAGGGCGCGCCTACCGGTAAGATATGGCGACGACGATGGAATCCGCCGCCTCGGGAGGTGAGTGTTCTTTCATTCTTTCGGTCTTCTCATTTCGCTGAACGCCCTTCTCCTTTTTGGTTGCTTGCCAACTTGCGCTTTTTTTAAAGGCCCAACCATTGTGGAACGGGCCGAGGATGTGTCTCGGCAGTGGTCGGGCAAGGGACTATTATCCGCGCTCACGGCAACGCTTTCTCCGCAAGCACCCGCCTTCGCGATCGCCCCCACGGAGCGCAACTCAGCATTTGCGGGCGCCGCCTCCCATGGAGGTTTTCGTCCCATGTCCAAGTGGCCTGGGACCTCAGAACTGCGATCTCAGCGCCGACGATCGCCGGCTCCTCCCGCCGTGGCGGCCGACCGATCAAGGCCTCGAAAGCGCCTACCATCCCTCCCAAGACGACGATGACGAGGAGGAGAGGCGAGCCCAAAAGGATCTCGCCCTTCGAGTCCCCGAGTCAGCTTCCTTTGGCCCTCCGCCGGAGGTCTTCATCGGCCGACGCCGCCCGCCACCGGGCGAGAGCTGGGCGATTTTTCGAATCGGGCGCCTCGC